>ML677326.1:25748939-25780671 GCA_007922305.1 Dermatemys mawii
TTCTACAGGAACATGGTGGGCCTAATTCCTTTGTCCTTCTGTTATTACACTATTGTTACTGCATTGCCTTCTGCAGACTTTATACCAGTTTACACTTGGTTCCGTATATACTTCTATACCATAATCTAAACATGACAGGACACAAGACAGAAACTTTGCAACTGCAGAAGCTAGCTACTGTGTTGATTAATGGACATGTAAAGATTGAAAACAGTCTATTACATGAATAAAGTAACAAGAACAAAAACACCTGGATTGCAAGCATAAAGGTTCATCTTCTAAAGGCATGAGAACCATTTTGTTTCTGATAATCAGTTGTGTATTTTCTGATTGTTTTGGGATAGGAATAGCACATTTCTTAAGTATCCCCAAAAGGTATAATTTTCTACCTCTTTCCATGACTTCATTAGTTACTAGCTAAGGGACTTAAGAGTGGCCTAATGAATTACACATTAGATGCCAAAATGTGAACAGTGGCTATTTTTGCAATAGTTGTAGTAAAAGTATAGATTAGCTTTATCAGTACATGAAAGGAGCCCTGTAAATCTTAAGGTATATTTCACACTGCATTGTACACTTCATATTTATTTTGCCACACTTTTGAACACCATGGAAATTATTATTGGATTAGTATTTGTAGTAAATATGATCAGTGAACTTTTCAAATACTTGTTTCTCTCAGTGTTGAAGAGGTCTGTTAACATATGTTAAAGTCAATTTTCTCAGAACTAAGAACATTGAGTTTTTTTAAAATAATAAAGTAGACACACTCCATATTCTCTCTCACTTTTCCAGCAACTTATCACTGTATACCAAACAAGTTTTTTCTAGGACAGTGGCTCTCAACCAAGATTACACGTACCCCTTGGGGTATGGAGAGATCTTCCAAGGGTATACCGACTCATCTAGATATATGCCTAGTTTTACAACAGGCTGCATGAAATGCACTAGTGAAGTCAGTACAAACTAAAATTTCATACGACTTGTTTATATTCTCTATATACTGAAATGTAAATACAATATTTATATTCCAACTGATGTATTTTATAATTATATGGTAAAAATAAAAAAGTAAGGAATTTTTCAGTAATAGTGGTGTTGCAACATTTTTGTATTTTTATTTCTGATTTTCAAAGCAAGTAGCTTTTAAGTGAAATGAAACTTTTGGGTACACAAGGCACATCAGACTCCTAAAAGGAGTACAGTGGTCTGGAAAGGTTGAGAGCCATTGTTCTAGAGTGCTATTTTTAACTGTAAGAACTTCAGTAGATAATATAATGTAAGATTCATTATCATAATAACCCAACACAGAATAACTCATTATATTTTTTATCTAGAAAATGGTTTCAAAATTATGAATTTAAGAAGCTTGTAGACAGAGACAACAAACTGAAAACAGAGTAAAATAATGGAAAATCCATTTCATCTGGCATGGAGCAGAGGAATAGGTTACACTACTTTATGAAATTAGGAGAATGAAGGCATTCATTTCCAAAAAAGCTTTCTTCTTACACAGTATATTACTTAATTTCCATAGCAACCCACAGCAACATGAAACCAGCATTTCAAAAAAAGCTGACAATTGATACAACACACAAAGGGCAAACCATGCTAGACTAAGAAAGTCCTGGAACAGGAAATGCTATTTATTCTAAATACAAAGATATTGAGGATTTAGGCAATAATTATATATTTAGTTGCTATTAATGAACTTTGTACAGTACTCAAGGTTACCAAAAGGCCACAACAGAGATTCAAAACTAGAACACCCAGTCAAATACTGGTTATCAATGTTTATACCATAATGGCTACTAACTACACATTGACATATGCCATTCCTTCTATTTAACAATATTACCATTATTTATGAAATTTAATCTTTGTAATTTTGTTTCAACTCTCCTTTAAGTAAACATATTCAAGATCAACATCAGTAACTTTTTACAATTGATTCAGAAACTTGTTACTTATGCTGATTTGAATGGCATTTATTTTTCAATAATAGTTTTTAGTGTATTTAATTATTACATCTTAATACTGTATTCACAGTTCTGATTTATGTTTGGATCAAGGAAGTAAATTAAAAGTTGTATTTAGCATCCAAAAAAAAGTTATATTTTAGTGTTCCAGATTACATGCTTTTATACAATCCAGCCTATATATCTCTGTTATCTGGCATGACTATGAAGAATGCCTATTACAGTGGAAAAAGTATATTTTCCAAAGTGTTAAGAGTACACCTGCATTGTCTGCTGAACTTTGTATTTTAAAAGCAAAATCAACTCCTTGTCCAAACTTAGCATTCGGTTCAATTAAAAAAAGCAACAATATAAGCTTATGAATTTTTATTTCAGTTACTGTAATGTCAGAACAAACATATCACAGATATTTCACAGATTTCAAATGCTCTCAAGGTCTGTTTTGTATAGATATTTTGTAATGGGATTTTAAATGTTCGATTAGCACTTAGCTGAGTTACAGTTCAAGATCAGCATAAGCCCTAGTAATCTCTAAGAGAGAATTAATGTCAGTTTTCTATACAGTAATCTGATTGCCTAGGTAAAACAACACAAGCAAAAGAAGGAGAGGGAAAAAACTAACAATTCCCTGCACACAGGGTGTGTGTACTTTCCATTACATCTCTCTCTCTCTCTCTCTCTCTCTCTCTCTCCCTCTCTCACACACACGCACAATTCTAATTCAGTGTGAATGTAATTATACAGTCAATATATACTGTAGAAAAACCAGAACTGTATATAATAATTCATTTTACTTAGCCATAAATTCCTTAAATTATTATACTTTAGCTGTATACTTCCATAAATTCATTATCCTGTGTTTTTTTAATAAGATGAACAGTAATACAGCACAAAGCAATATGCTGACTATTTAAAACTTAGCTACAATGTTACCACATTGCATATCTTGACTATAAAGAAAAAGAATCATTACCTGTATGAAGAGAACCTGTGATTAGCCTCAGAAGGTACTGGGCATATTTCAATATTTCACGTTTACAGCGCTTTCTACAGCCACTCATCTTAAGCAATAAGGTTTTCCTTCGAGAAGAGCCAATAAAGAGAATAGTTTCTGACAGAAAACTTCCGTCCCAGTTTATATCACAGTCTATCTTACAACTTGCCTTGTTAAAGCCAACAAGCTCCTTTGGATTTACCTCTTGTGTCTGAAAAGGAGATTCCTTAAATAGCTAGTGGAATTGAATACAGATGAAAGTACAATAATGAACTGACAACAAGATGCTGATCAGTACGGTCACTTAGTTCCTTGTCTGACAGTATAGACAAGCTATCTGAAAATGAACACTTGTAGTAAACTGGATATAGTATAGCAGAGATTCACTTACACAGCAATCTCCTCAGTAGATACTGCAACCTCACAGACCATTCAGTCAGAGGCGGGGCCTGCATGCCCACTCTACACACAGATTTGTCCTCATCAGTGAATCAGCATGTAAGCAGGTGGGGAGCGATAGATGGCAGGACCCTGTTTGATTTCCATTTTACTGGGAAAAATTACCCTGCTGAACAGCAACAGAGTTTTTATAAAATATCCAAGTGCTGTATATTATGTGAACAGGGAAAATATTAAAGCATGATGTTCAAGGTCAGATACATAGTAAGTCACAGTAAAATTAGATACAATGGTCTTTCTACCTCACCTGCTGGAATGAAAACAAAATTTTAAGCTGAAAGTTAATTTCTTGCATGGGCAGCCCAATTGATTTAAATGCTAATGGACAAATCCTGCAATCCAACAAAGGGCAGTTGAATCCCAGATTGCTACAAAACTAGTGAATTACACTGTATAGAGGGGGTCCAGTATGGGTTGTGGAGATGTGTTCTGCAGGGGTGAATCTGCTCTGCAGCCTCCATGCACAAAGGAGTGGCTTGAAGGTAGACTATGGTCGTGATCCCCAACACGGTGCCCGCGGGAACCATGGTGCTCACCGGGTCACTTATGTGTGCCCGCAGAAGCCGTGGCCCCCGCGCCTGCCTGCTGGGGACAGAGAACACCAGTGCCCACAGCCTGTAGCTCCGGAGTTCTATGTCCCCAGCAGGCAGGCGCGGGGGCCACGGCTTCTCTCTGCACTGCCCAGCAGGGGACAGAAGCCATGGCACGTGCCTGATGGCAGGTAGTTGCGCATTCACGGTATAACGTTGGGTGACATCACGCCACTGCGGCCACTACAGATACTACAACTTTTTTGCTCCAAAATGAGTGGTTCAAATAAAAGACAACCTACGTATTATTTCAACGCAGAGTGGGAAGAATCCTATTGTCTTATTGAAAAGAAAGGGAAATGTGTTTGCTTATTGTGCGGTGGTACTGTTGCAGTGCCGAAAAAACATACTGTCAAAAGCCATTTCCAAACTAATGACAGCTCTTTTGACATTAGCTTAAATCTGAGTTGAGAAAGGTTTGATTTGAGTTGATTAATTTTCTTCTATCTGCCCAGCAATCTGTTTTCACTAAACAAGTGGTAAAGTCTAAAAGTGCTACTATTGCTTCCTTTAAAATTGCTCATCTGCTTGCAAAGAAGAAAAAACCCTTTCAAGATGGTGAATTGTTGAAAGAAGCATTTTTGATGGGTGCTGATTGCCTGTTTCAAGAATTTTCTAACAAGTGTGAGATTTTGTCAGCAATACAAGACTTGCAGTTATCAGACAACACAGTTACGAGGAGCATACAGGCAATTTCAAGCAACATGCAAACTCAGCTAAAAGATGACTTGGAAATATGTGACTGGTTTTCACTGCAGTTTGATGAGTTGACAGATGTATCGGATACAGCGCAGTTGACAGTTATTGTGAGGATGGTATTTAGCGACTTCACCGTAAAAGAAGAGTACGCCTATGAAAGAGCAAACAAAGGGTGAGGACATCTATAATTTATTCAAATCATACACAGTATCAATTAATATGCCACTACACAAGCTGTCTGCGATCACCAGTGATGGGGCACCAGCAATGATGGACAGCGCCAATGGATTCATTGCACTCTGCAAGAAGAATTAATCCTTTCTGAACTTTATGTCTTATTATTGCATTATCCACCAAGAAGCTTTGTGCATCAAAGTTCTTTCTTTTCAACACATCATGAACGTCGTTATTAAAATAATTAACTCTATTCAAGGGAGACCTTTACAACACCAACTTTTTAAGGCCTTGTTGGAAGATGTTCATGATAAACAATCTGATTTTATCTTGCACACAGAAGTACGATGGCTGAGCAAAAGTAAAGTTCTTGTACGTTTTTAAAGCCTAATTGAAGAGATCAAAGAATTTCTGAAGTCCACAAATCAGAACTTCGAACAACTAGAAGATTCCAGTAGGTTAATGGACTTGGCTTTTCTTGCTGACATCACTGACAAATTGAACATTTTAAATCTTGAGCTCCAGAGAAAAGACAAATGTGGCTCAAATGATAGGTCCTGTAAAATCATTCAAAGCAAAACTGATCTTGTGGATATCACATATGAAGATGAAGTCTCTTGTACATTTCCCAAGTATGAAAAAAAATGGTATGTGACAGTGATTTTAACCCATCACCATTTGTTATCCACACTCAAACAATTCTGGAACAATTTGAAAAGAGATTAAGAGATTTCAACAATTCACCATCACTGAGCCTGTAGTTGCCCTTCTTGTGAATCCTTTTGCTTGCCAAATAGAGGTAACAGAAATGGCAATTGCAAGTCTCATTCACGTAAGAACAGAAGAAGTGAAACTGCAGATTTTGGACCTTCAAAATGATATTGTTCTAAAATCCTGCACAACAGATGAAAAATTTTGGAATTAGGTTGACTGAAGAAAGTTTCCTGCCTTAAAAAATGTAGCATACAAAATAAAATCTTATTTCGGTTCCACTTATCTATGTGAAGTTCTGTTTTCAACAACGAACATCATAAAATCAAAATACAGATCTCAGCTTACAGATGCCCATCTTGACGATTGCTTACAAACGGGAATATCATCCTACTCTCCCAACTACGAAAAATTGGCTGAAGAAATGCACTGCCAAAAATCACACTGACTTTATTAGACAAACCACTTGAATTAATGATACCTATTTTCCATTAAGTGCTGATGAGTGCATAACTGTAACTTGTATTTAACTTTTTTTCATATGTTTGTTTATTGAAATCCAGATACAAGTAACAATACAAAGAATATTTTTAATTAACCATAACTGGCTATCTATGTTAAAAGTAAGAATAATAAATATATTTGGACCAGCAGTTCAACAATGTTTTACCTTTTTAAAATAAATAACATGAAAACTGTTTATGATATTTATTTTGTAAAAACTCCTTAATTTTTCTTCCTGGTAGATAAAAAAGAGCAAATTCACATTATAAGGTAAAAGAGTAATTGCTGAATAATTTAACTAACACCTTTCACATGTAAAATTACCTTTTTTATCTTATGGATTCATATATTCTATAATATTAAATATGAGGTTTTTCGTATTATTTAATGTACAAATACAAAAAAAAGCCTTGAAAAATTGTTGGCGCCCGCCACACTCTTCTGAAAACATGAATGTGCTATTGGCCACAAAAAGGTTGGGGACCACTGGACTATGGCATGATTAGTAGGTTTGTAGGTGTGTAATTCCAGCAGCTAAAACCCCCATCAGGTGTGTTTGTGTGTAAAGCTGCAGTAGCATCTGTGAAATGACTGTTGCCACTCCATGACCTAAAAGAGACCATCCCCATAACTCCTGAAAAACCTGCTCTTTCCCACCAGATAGAAATTCTTTATTCTTTAGCTTGCAGAATGGAGAATTCTCTTTTAGGAAGTTTAATTTTCAGAATAATTGCTGAGCATTTCATACATGAAAAAGAAAGCACCAACAGACTGCTTTTCTCTAGTGTATCAAACAGTTTATTTAGAGGGTTAACTCCCAATACTATGTAAACAAACAGAAAACTAAATTATTTGGATATTGCATTACATAGTAGTGTAATATGTAATGTCTAATAAAGTTAAAAGACAGGGAACCCATTAGGGAAAAGCTTAACAAAGGAAAAATCATAGCCTGATCTAATTTTAATGAGAGCATTGACCAAGTGAAACATTTTTGTGTATTTCTCTTTAGAAAAATCAGAACATCTGAGCTAGCACATCTGCAAGCATTTTTTACCATTAAACTGATAGCATTTCATATCATGTTTTATAGATTTTATAGAGTTTCGGGTCAGAAGGGACCATTAGATCACCCAGTTAGACTTCCTGTATATCTCAGGAAATTTAATTTTAATTTAATTTAATTTTACACGGTTACCCCTATGTTCAGCCCAATAACTTGGGTTAACCTAAAGGATTTTAGCCCTCAGGAGTCTAAACTGTTGCACCACAGGCTAAGAACAGGACACACTGAAGTGCCTGACCTGTGCCCAAGTCCCTGAAATGGTAGGAAATTGATTAAGTGGGATCTGCCCAGGTCATCATAGCAGGTGATCCCTGCTCCATGCTGCAGAGAAAAGTGAAAAAAACCCAAAACGTCCCTACCAATCTGACCAAGGGGGAAAATGCCTTCCCAACCCCAGATCTGGTGATCAGTTGGACCATGAGTGTGTGAGGAAGACACCAAATAGTCATCTAAAAGGATTCTTTGTACAATCTCAGAGCACAAGTCTGCCCTGTATTAAGATCCCATCTCCAGCTGTGGTCATCCACTGTGCTTTAGAAGAAGGCAAAAAACCTAACCCATAATACTTCTGACTAGTTATGCTTTGGAATGGGGAGGGGTGTCCTGACTCTTGCAGGCAACTGGCTGAAGCCCTGAAGCATGAGATTATAGTCGTTATCTTAATGCAGAGCTGCAAATGTTATAAGCATGTAGATGGCAATGCATAGCTTCCTGGTTTCTCCATGGCCCATGAAGGAAGGGAATGAACAGGGCAATTCATACATTCATAGATTTAAAGTCCAGAAGAGACCACCATGACCACCCTGCCTGACACCCCCCGTACCCAGGCCACAGAATTATTCCCAGAAGCTTGGTTAAAGGATATTATCTAGAAAAATATCTAATCTAATGTTAACGATTCCAACTGACAGGGAGTCCACTATTTTAAACAAAGTAGAATAGCTTCAGTAGAAGAGAGAACTGCTCCAGAATATCCCACAATCCAGTGCACCTGTATAAGATCCAAATTGACATACTGCTTCACATAAGGCAGATAGCAGAATTGAACCCAGGTTCCCCACCTCTTAAGTGACTGCCCTAACCACTGGGCTAAACATTATAAGGAGGACTACTGCTTTCTCCTCTAGCCTATTGCAAATGGTACCAAAGTCTGAAAACCTTTTTGATTAAAATTATCATAGAATCATAGGATTAAAAGGAATCAGCAGGGGCATCTAGTCTAACCCCTTGCCATCATGCAGGATTTAAATTTGGTGAATTCATGTCAAATTTGTGAATAGTTCCGGGTGATCCAAAACTGCATTTTCTGGTGAATAAACAATCTGAATTTTTTTCCCCCAACTCTACTCAGCATCTCTTGAGAATAGCTAAACATCTGGCAAAAATCAGGCTTTTACACCATACTCCAATACTATCCCTAACTAACAAAAAGATAGTATGGCTGAACAAAGTCTTTGGAACCACTCTCTTTTTGCTAACTAGTAACACCAGGGAGATCAATTAATTAACATTATTACAGTAGCATTACTGGGGGGCATGGATCAGTGTTCATGTCACACTCCCCATCTTATTCATCCCACGCTGGGGAAGCTAATGATCCAACTAGCAGGCCAAATTCAGTGATGAATCCTGGTCATGTGCCACCCGAGGCACATTTCACATACACTCAGTAGCAGCAGCATTACTACTTCCTATCCAAGTACATAACACTGAAAAAACAAAGACTTTATGTTAACACTTGTTCCATGTTCCAGTATCCTATATGACAGAAATTAAGATGGTCTCTTTTAATTATATGTGAAGGTGCAGTACTACAAAATAAAGGATGAGATCCTGGCACGGAGAAGTCAATTTAAGTTTTGCCTTTGATATCAGTGGGGCAAGGATTTCATCTTTATTCCTGCATTATAGAATGTTATTCTAATGATTCACTGCAATGTAATGCTTCATTTGTGCCTAGCACAATGGGGTTGAGAACTTTAGGTGCTACCATAACAAAAATACCAACAGAACATAATAAAATACCAACAGAAATTAAACTATGTGCATAAGTGTTTGGGTACAAATGTGTATTACTCAATTTTATAAAACTGGACACGGAGGCCATATGTAAAGATATGAATTTGCAATGCAATATGGCAGCAAAAAAGAGAATGGGAGTTTAGGCTACATATGCAGAGTTAATGCACCAAAAAATGATATCCTCTGATGAGACAAGACTTCTATTTACCCTGTACACTCCCTCATATGTTATATGAAAATATAAAAATACAAAAAGGTAATAAAATGAAAATTTTAATCTTCCTCCCCACTTTTGACAGGATTCCTCTTCTGAAGGTCATAGTGATTTCAATAGTTACAATGTAAGAATATGACCAGAGATGGATACAACAAACAGATGAGGGAGGACAAGGTAATCATGAGATGATTAGCACAACAGGCAGCTGTCACACCTTTTGCATACAGTTGACCACTTATCCTTTTAGTTGTTGCTTAGTCAGGTTCAGTGGCATGCCATGTACATATGCAAGGCATGCATTGTATGACTGACTGTGTGTTGTCCAACTAGTGGTCCACTGGCCAGATCCAGCGCATGGGAGGGATCCAGCACATAGGCATGGCCGGATTTACACCTTACTCGCCCCTAGGCACAACATCTTCAGCACTCCCCTTCTCCCGCCTCCCCATATGGAGTCCCTGGAGCCTCCCTCCCAAATCCCCATGTGGTCCTACCTGGAGCTGGCCCCTCCCCATGTGGCCCTGTGAACCCCAACAGCCCTGTGTGGCCCACTCTGCCTCCTAACCCAGCTCCAAGAAGGCTGCTGTGACTTTTCACTTGAGGAAAAAATGCAACCGCCACCCGCATGCCAGCTGTTTGCCTCCACCCTCCAGACCAGTCAGCGTCCACCAGCTCAGTCTGTTCTGGTGCCACAGCAGCCTCTGGTGGGCAAAAGGTAGAACTGCAGCAGATTTTTTTCACAAACAAATCTGCTTCCCTTGGACAAGAATTCTGCGCATGCTGTAAATGTCACCTAAGAGGAGGGGGCACAATGAGAGACAAGCAGTGTATGGGCTATCTCTGGAGTGGCGGGGCAGGTCAGGAGGATCCCTCCCTCCCAAGGACTCCTGAGCAGTTTGGCCAGCAGCAACAGGGCAGCAAAATAGCACAAAATACGGTAATTCGCAACTGTTAACAAACCCTGGCAACTGACAGCTAAAAATAGCCCAATTGTTGGGCTAGCAACACTGGCCTAAGGTATGCAAATGAGTTGCTGCATTCCTTATTAAAACTGTCCACTGGTCAGGTTATACATATTTGACTCTCACTGAATCCTTCTAAATCAATCCCTCCAATTTTTGTGTCTCTTCTCTTAACTCCCTCCCACTTTCTTCTGGTTACTGAGGTACCCAAAACTGATTTACAGTATTCCAAGGTGGCTGCAACAGGAGCCCACGCCTTCCCCTTCGAGTTCACTCTGTTAGCTTCAAATGGATCTATGACCTCGCTATCCCATAATATGATATCCCTCTAAGAATATAGCCCCAAATACTAATGGATCTTTTTGTTGACTTAGCCCATTGAGAATTAATCTTTATTTTGCTGCCTACTCCTTAGGTCTATTTTTTTATATTCCACTAAATATCTGTGTTTAGAATATGTCCACAAACCAAACAGCTCTACTGAAAACACTGTTAGAAAAACTTCTGTCATCACAGACTCTTAGCATAATGCCAACAAATTATATGTGTTCCATCCCAATAGCTAGTACCTGCATTCAAGAAATTACCTTCTCCACTGCTACATTTCCAGCATGTATAGTTTCAAAACTGTATATAACATATTACCTTTACATAATATAATTCATAAATATAGCAGCTAGCCTGCTAGAAGCCTAAAGCCTGACATTAAAAATTTAATAATTCTGGAAACATTAGGCTTTATGATTTCTAGTTCCTCTGCAAGTAGCTGAATAACCAGAATGCTTGTTTTGGTCTATTCAGAATTCTTGAGCTTACTCCAAGGATTCATTTTTACACAGAAAATTATACTGCACACAGTCAACTAAAAACTGCTGCCTTAACCTCCCGCACCATCTTCACTAGCCTAATTAAATGTTTACATCCCCAGCATAATATGATGTCAACACAAGCAACTTCATAGTCTGACCTTCCACAGGAGGCAGCTAGAGAAAGATATTGGGAAATAAACAAGTCTTGTGTGTATCTGCTGCAACATAGAATAGTCTTATGCAGTTTTCATGTCACATGCTCAAGTGCTGGGCATTCACTGTTAAATTCACTGCAGAAATTAGAGTACTTAGAGCCTTTTAGTGTGTGATATAAATGGAACCTCTTTATGCTAACCTAACAATAAAAGCTAACTGCACAGAAAGATGTATCAATATTGTGCAGAATGCTAAAATGTTTACTGCAGTATTTGGAGAATCATGGTTTTGTGTACTTTGTCAAATGAATTCTATGTTTTAAAATTATCAAAACTCTAAATATTTTAAAAACAAGCAGAGACGCTAGGCGAACAAAACATTACTCTTGTATTGTCAGCAAGTGGACTTTTTGAAGGTTTTGACTTTCAACTTAAAAATTTCCCATGCCCAAATAATGGAAATTATGTAGCTTGCCCTCACCACACAAATATTACATGTCATGAATTCAAATTCACCATTTCTAACTGAAAGGGTATCTGAAGTTATGATAACTCCATCATACTAGACCGAACTTCTATTAAATGGAATTGTTGACTATGAGAGAGAAAGCAGAGCTCCCTGTGAAAAATCAAAAAGGAATTAATTTCCCTAGCACTGATTGTTCTACACTCAGTGCTCTTTGGAGCTTGAGGTATACCAATATTAGAGATTGACACAGTATAGATAAATTTATTAATAGCATCAAGGGAGAGATTTAAATTCAGCCCTGACCAACATCATAAATCAATTTAAAGAAAAACAGCAATACACTGACACACTGTGAAAACAGAAACCATACAATGTGAAAAAACATACCACCTGAATTCCAACTACTGAGTTGACACATGCTCCCACTGTGCCTGCAAAGGCCCAGTGTAATCAGCTGTTGTGCTTGCAACCAGCACTGAGATATGGTTCTGCAAGTGCAACAGATATGTAGGCAAATTTTGGACGAAATAATGCAAAGCTTCTGTAGGATGTATACCTTAGCAATTGTTATGAAGTATGTGATTGAAGGCCAAGGGATATCAATCACTTTGAAGGTGTAATAATCCTTTTAACTCTGTTTAGAGGCTTTATACTGCTGCTTGTCACCATAGTATCTCAGAGCCTTCTATGTAAAATCGTTTGCAATCCTAAGCAATTTCATGGAGCAATTTCATGGAGTCTCTGGCATGTCTCTCTATTTCAGAGAAAAACTCTGCTTGCAATTGTTCATTTGTATCTAATTTTTTACACTTTATTATTTTTCTCTTTTAAATTGGTTTGTTAGTTGGTAGGGAGGTTGGTAGAGGTTAATTGGGTAGAAGAGATGTCAGTATTGCAAGTCCCAGTCTCGCAGTGGAAAGGCTTTTTCAAAGAGGAAGGTTTTGAAATGTTTCCTACAGGTGGTCAGACTCTGGATTCCACTGATGATCTCTGAAAGATTGTTCAGTAGCCAGATACACTCAGCTAAGAGTGTTTTATCCTAGCTTTTATGCACTTGTCCTGGGACTTGTGATCGCATTATCCAAAAATACCACAGCTGTTGCAATCCTTCATAGATCAATATTTGGGCTTCGTTGTTTCACCCTTAAATTGGCCCTGAAGATGACTGTGTACCAGTGGAGGGATGAACACAGACATGATGTGCTTGTGGCACTCTAAACTATGGAGAACATGGACAGCTGCATTCTGTGCCAGCTGGAGCCTATGCATTGTCTTCATATATAGCTTGATGTACCCTCAATTATGGTAATCCAGCTTGAAGTTTATGAATGCATGGATTATTGTTGCCAGGTCCTTCACTGGGAGGAAGGAACAACATTTTCTAGCAAGCTGGAGGTTGAAGAAGGAATTTTTAGATACTGATGCTAGCTGGGCATCCAAGCATAGTGACAAGTTAGACCGTACCCAGATGCTTCACATCACTTTCGCGGATGGGAGCTATATGATTTCAACATCTTGGACAGGTCTTCAAAAGCATTTCCCCTTTCCAACCAGCATGACTTGACTTTTACCTGGATTCAGCTTGAGACATCTGCTCTTCATCCAAGAACTGATTTCTTGTAGATATTTGAGACATTTACAAGTGGTCGTGATTGCATCATTTGAGAATGAGACATATAGCTGAGTGTCATCTGCACACTCTTGGCTGCTAACTCCACAGCATTATATCACCTTCCCAATGGTCTCATGTAGGTATTGAGGTGAACTGGGGATAGTATGGAACTTTGTGGGACCTTGCTAGTGAGGACAGAAGTAGTAGTAACCCCTTCCCAGTCTGAGTTCTGCTGGAGAGGAACAACTGGAGCCACTATCCTGCTGGGCCTCCTACTCCTTCTATGGCACGCAGGTGTGTTATCAGTACCTTAAATAATTTTCTTGGAAGGTTCCCCCTCCTTTCTACTATGTAAGGCAATTTATGCATAAACGTAAGGGAACTGAACCATGTGGTTACAGAATCTGCTAAACATTGCAGGACAACATTGACAGCTAATAAGAAAGCTTTATATGTGCCCAGAATTCTGGGAGTCTTTGAGTATTTGTTTCCATATTAAGTTTTACCTCTTTCTTTTGGCTTCTCCCTCATTTTGAGTTTGTCTGTTTAAATAAGGCAGTGCAGGTTGAATCTTGTTACCTACTTACAGCCTTATCCAATGCTCATTGATATCAGTGAAAAGATTCCCATTGACTGCAATGCGCAAAGTCAGGCCCTTATGCAGTAACAACACTGTGTGTTCTTGATGTATGTAACGGGGAACATAGAAAGCAGCGATATTGTAGTTGCCTATTAATATAAAATGAAAGAACCTATTGAGAAGAAACATTTAATTTACAAGGGTGTCCTTTAAAAGATAGAAGCAGTGATACACATCAACTCAGTTATAATGCATGAAAACACAGTAATAGATGATAGTTCTAAACCCCACATAACCTATGACTTTTCTTGCAGAAGCTACAAATCCACTACACTTCTAAAATGATGGCACAGAACACAGGACAAAGTGACATCTTTTTGGCCTTAGGGACATATTACACATCACTGTGTTTATTTAATTCTGCAGGAGCATAGCAAACAAGACCCCTGAATGTGCATCATGTGTTGATACTTCAGAGGTTCCTGAAAACAGGAACATATCCATATGGATGGGAATGGCTGTAGGTGTTGCGGGTCCTATGTAACATCTGTAGGGCACAACCATGTCACCTCTCTGCTTGTAACCATGTCCTTCTACCATCACATACATGTCCCACCTGCCTGCAACTTCCCTCAGCTTCAGGTAAACTGCATCTGCTTGTGAGACATTACAACCAATGATAACACTCCTACAGAGCCCCCCAAAAGGCAGGAAATGCAACACAGAAAAGGAGAAGGTGAGGGGAGAAGTTAGGGAATTCAATCTCAGATGTGACCCACACAGAGTTAGACATCATCTGGACTGGGAATAGCACTGTGGCTGGAAGGTTGAGTAAATCTTCATATGTGCCCCTGAAACACTGACAACAGCAGGAGCGGAGTGGGTAATTCTTAAAGCTGAAAAAACAAGATTCATCGGATAAATTATCTGGTATGAATAGGTCACCCAGCTTTAAGACAGATGAAGAGAATTACTGCCGTTTCTTTAACAGATAATGTGAAGTACGATCTGCTAAACACATCCATAATACCAAACATAGCTTCACATCCATTTTTAATGTTATAGATATATGGTAGTCAACAGGTTTTCATTACACACATCATTTTTATGGTCTGAATAGGCAGATTTGGGTACTCCAGCTATTGTCTAAAAAGTAATCTATGAATCTAGCATTGCAGATATAATCTGATAGCTCCAACCCACAAGGGGAAAGTTACCAAAGTGACTGGAAATTGTGCATTTTCCTTCTCTCATCTCTTACAGATCACCACAGTGAGCTGTTTTAAGAGATGAGGGAGGTCCTTTTGCATCTGTGCTAGTAAAGGATACAGTGATAGGACCAGTGCAGATCCACTATTTGCTGTCCCCTGCATGGGAGGGCAAGGAGACCCAACAAGTTACCATATGCTGGACTAGAAGCCATAGTGTATTATGGGACCTCTCCACAGCCTGGGGCTGAGGATTCCTTCCCATTCAGTCCCAAATAATACCCCATTGCACATTCCAGCTGCTCAGGCTGTATGCTCAGGAAGGATTTTTGGACAGAATTTGGGACTTAATGCAGTTTTTGTTGGATTAATTTATTCCCTTAAATATCACAGAAGTTATGTCCTCAAGCTCTTCCCATCAAAATAGGAAAGCTTCATCTAGAAACTATACTGAAAAAGGCAAAGATAAGATGCTTCAGTCAAAAAAAATCCATTAGAACAACTTATCTTATCCCCAACATACGTGCCAGAAAAAACACTTACAGTTTCCACTCTGTGGCTTTCTGCTTGTCATCTTTAAGCATCATAACTGAAAAGACCCCTGAACAAATGTGGATATTAAAAATTCCATGGTATTTTTCAGTTAGCCCTTATGTCCTGGTCAAACTGGTTAATTCCACACTCTGCCAAGCTTAAGTAGCTGTTTCAGATCTGCCACGTATTGAATACCTTGAACTGTTAAACACTTTTTCATACTGCCCGCTGTTTCATAAGTGTTCTAAGTCTTCTTTTCTCTCAGCTCACAATGCTGTCTCTCAGACTGTTTTATGCTGCATTCTACCACAAAAGGCTGCTCTAATTTGCACACAAGCATAGAGAGAGAATCGTAAGACCAGATATATTAGTTCAGACCAATGGTCCATCTAGCCTAGTATCCTGTCTTCTGACAGTGGCCAATGCCCGGCGCTTCAGAGAGAATGAACAGAACAGGTAATCATCAAGTGATCCATCCCATTGCCCATTCCCAGCTTCTGGCAAACAGAAGCTAGCGGGATCTACCACGTTAAATCTTCCCTCCTCTCCCTGTGTATTTAACATGGCCACTGATAGCACCAATGTTCCCTCCCTTTATTCCTGAATCTGAACCCAGATCTCTCCTCCCACATCAAATCAGCTAGCTTTTTAAAAAATCATCAAAGATTTTTTTAAAAAACCCACTCTTTAACACAATACATATGTTTATAATTAAATTTTGACTTTCACTTTTAGGCCCCAACACTAAGTGCTTATTTGAGCAAGCAGACCTTCTGTACACTTGTGCAGAGTCCTGCTGAAATCAACAAGATACCACAGGTGTTCGCTATATATGCACACGGCCATTTGAAAAACAACTTCATTGGTCTCACAAATTTAAGTAAAACATTTTTATGTGGCAATAGATGGCACTTTATAGTAAGTGAGGTCATATATACAATTATATCTCTTCCTAGCAAGCAAAGGGGTCCCTCCATGTGGGTCAAATTCAAAGACCTGGACATTCAAGTCGTTCCACTGATATTCATCTGCTGGATACCAATACTTTTAAACAAAATATATAGTGAGAATGCAAAAATCCATTAATAAGCAGGGAAAACAGTGAGGCATTGCAGGAACCTGTACACTGTGTATTAACTTTAACTGATAAAAGTTAGCTGATATGTCAATACAATTCCCCATTCGCCCAGCCATGAACAGTGTATCTCATGATTTGATAAACGAGTTATTAAATGGAATGTTAGCCTCTGTGACAGAGGAACTAGGACCTGTCAATAACTTATGATTTTATGCTTATTAATTTGTTTTATTATAATAAGGTCACATCAAAACTGCATCAGCAGAGATGGAGACAGTGTATAAAGTTCCTATAGAAAGGAACAATGATACAGAATAAAAATTGATTACCACACTTAGTCTAAAAAAAAAAAATGAAGTTACCAGGGGCTTTTCCTCTGCCAGTCTTGAGAATAGGAAGGCTGGCGGAGATGACCAGGAGTGATACGAAAACAATATCTCTGATATCGAAATTAATACCCGAGAGGCGAATGGACACCCAGGAAAGACTTGTTTGCACAGATAAGCAACTCAGATGCATGGACTTAAAAATCAGATGCCAGGGACAGCAAAATTGATTGGCAGCATCCCTTGCTATCCAGATATCAGTCAGACAAAAGAAATCAGAGGGAGAGGAATGTTTTAAAGCAGTGATACTCAATTAGATCTGGTCATTGGCTGATTTGAGAACTTTGTGACAAGAGGCAGGCCATTTGAGCAGAAGGCTGGCAAAAACAAAAACAAAAAACTTCAGCTGCCAATAAAGACCTCGATTGCAACGTAAGTATTAGTGTTTCTGTCTTTTAACAAAGTTTATAAATCAACATTACCACCTGTGTTTGTGGCAATCTCTAATGGGAGAGGGGACATTGACAATCTTTAGGAAGCTTTGTGAAGAATGATTTGTAGGAGATCAGGGCAAGGCACATGCACTGGTGAAGATGTTCATCTGTCAGGCGATTGCAGTGTTAGTTTTTTATAATGTTGATGGTAGAAAACCCAGATTCACAGAAGTACTCTGATCCGAACATCATTAAAAGATAGATGGCTAGATTCTGGCTATTCTGAAACTGGTCAGCATACTGGGTTAAGAAATCACGAAGTCCCACTTCTCTGAATTTTGCCAAGATATCTGAGCTCTAGAATCTTACAATTGCTAATTGAAAGGCACTTCATCAACTGAATCAAGAAGGTTCTTTGCTTCAGAAGGGCAAGATCCATCGGCAGAGACAAAAAATGGATCACAAACAAATACAAGCAAATTATTTGGAATTTTAAAATTCTCAAATTGCGTTTTAAAATTGTCGATCAGATTCTTTAGGAATTCTTACATCTTTTTCATCCAAGTTTCATCAACAGCAACAACACACAATATGAGAAAGTGCAACATCTTTCCTGTTAAATCTGTTTGAAAGATTTCAAGGCTCCTGTGCAAGGCACATGCCTTCTCAAACTGATGTCTGACACTGCTTGTAAGGTTTTGGACTGCCAAACGTGAAGCAAAGCCCTTCTTTTTTGCTGTCATGAAAGGACCTCCATCTGTAACAAGCAAGTTTACTTTCTGCAGATCTGAACATTTTTTTTTTTCAAAAAAAGCCTTTTACCATTTCAAAATTGATCTCTCCTGTAGTGTAGGTTTCTAATAGTATTAAGCACAAAAAATCTTCCTTGAAAATTTCACCATCATAAAATCTAACAAACAGCAATAGCTGGCAGTGTCACTTAAATTGCTTGATTCACCCACTGCAAGAGACATGTATTTGGCATTTTTTTAAATCAGGAAGCAGTGATGACAAACATTCTTCATAAATTACTTCCAATCTTTGCACTGCCATGGAATCCAACAAGGGAACTTGCTTCCTATTGTTCACAATGTCATCTTTGTTTTTATCTCTGGCACAAAGCTCCTCCTGCATTTCTAACGTGTACTCCTTCACAAGCTTGGCATCCAGGAAAGGCTTTTTTTCCCCTTTTTCAGTTAGTACAAACATTATCAGAAGAGAAGCAGCTGATGCTTTTTCCTATACAGTAGATGATGTGAGAATGACATTTGAAGTGTGATACGAAGACTTCAGATTTTCAGTTTTGTCACGTCTTGCAACACTGCCAGGAGGATAGATCGTATTGACATTACTGTGCTTTGATTCAAAGTGTTGCCTCACATTAATAACCTTACAAACGGATACAGTGGTTTCGCATATTAAACACAAGGTTTTGTGCTTAAATGAGGTGCCATAATAAAAAGAAAATCCGCTGTCCAGTTTGGATTAAAAGCTTGGTTCTCACTGTCGACTTTGTGACATTTGCTCCCACTTGCATTTATTTTGGCTCCATTTCCATCACTAATGAAAAAAATGGGCGGTGTCCTAGCTCAATCATACCCGATGCTCTTGCATGAGAACTTAAGATCCAGTAAGTTACTTACTGAGGAAGTCACAGGCAAATGATAGGCAGTGCATTATATTTGTGAATTTAATTACAACCATTTTTTAAGGTAAGCCGCCTATTGAGTATCACTGTTTTAAAGGGAAATAAGCAAATCACTTGTCTTTTTTCTCTGTAACTGAACTGAGAATGCCTTATCCAGTTTAGCTTATGAGAAATGTGAATTTGAATGTTACAGTTTCTTTTGTTTTAATTCCATTTTCTCAGCTGTAATAAATTTGTTTTATTTAAGCTTACTGTTGCTGGAAGCTACATGCCAGTCCATCCTGAATATGGGGAAGACAAAGGTTTCTTCTTTGAATGAACTGTGTGGATCCAGTGAGTGGACCCAATGGGAAAAGCCAAAGGACTAAGCAGGAGATGAGATAGGAGAGTTGTTCACAATCTAGGACTGCGCCCATTGCTAAGAGAAGTCAGTGCAAAGAGGATGAAAGGAGTCAATATTTATGCTATTGAGAAGTTTAATAGAGCACACTCAGAATAGTATTTTTTGAATACATTTTTATTTAGAAAACTGCAATTTTTTAAGGCCCAGAAGATTCCACTGAAATCACATTTCCTTCTAAATGAATCTGCTATTGTTCAAATTGTTCTGTTTGGCCTCACTTCATGCCATTATCCTGGTATCCTAATCCTTCAGACAGACCAATGACAGATGTCATCAATGTTCAACTTGTGTGGCTAATACTGCAAATAGCCCATGTTCCTTAGGATAAGTAGAGCTGGCCACAAAATGGAAATTCATCCCATGGGAAATTCTAGATGTTCAAGATTTTGTTTCATTCTATATGCAGAACTAAGGAAGCATATGCTGATTTTGATGCTTAAATTTTACTCCCAATAAACATAGCGTATTGAAAAAGATTCCATGTGCTTCTTATAAGCATAACACGACTGCCACAGTTGCTAAGTTTTCTGCCACTCCCTGTCCTAACTCTGTGACATTTGGGGATAAAATGTGTTGATCAGTGGTTCTCAACCAGGGGCATGCATACCCCTGTGGGTACACAGAGGTCTTCTGGGGGTACATCAACTCATTTACATATTTATATACTTTTACAACAGGCTACACAAAAATTATTAACAAAGTCAGTACGAACAAATTTCATACCAACAATGACATGTTTACACTGCTCTGTATACTATACACTGAAATGCAAGTACAATATTTATATTCCAATTTATTTTACTGTATAATTATAAGGTAAAAATGAAAAAATAAGCAATGTTTCAGTAATAACATACTGAATCACTTTTGTATTTCTGTGTCTGATTTTGTAAGCAAGTAGTTTTTAAGTAAGGTGAAACTTGGGGTATACAAGACAAATCGGACACCTGAAAGGAGTACACTCGTCTGGAAAGGTTGAGAGGCACTGGCGTAGATTGTAAACTGAAATTTATAACTGTATGCAACTGATTTGGAAATATGTAAGTTATCTTACTATATAATGTGAATAAAATGTCACACATGGAGCTGCACAGAAATTGACAGCTATAAAAATGACTTAATCAGAACCATATGGCTATTGCATAACATCATTACAGGGCAGTGTTGAGACTGTCTGGTTGCCTGAACTGTGTATTGCTGAACTTTAACATATGTTGATTTCTTTTAATCTAGTGGGTGGGGGAAGGAAAGGGACAGGTCTCTGAAAATATAGGCCCCAATCCTGAGCTACAGACGGGTCAATCTCTGTGATCCTGCACAACTCAGTGCAGTGCAACTCAGATCCATAGAGGGGGGCTGGGAGGAAAAATCATGGAAAATTAGGGTTTAATTTTTCTTTTTTCCAAACATATGAATGAATTCTGAAACCAGAGATCATAATTCAGACTAACTGATGTTACCAAAATATATAAAAAAACCTGTGTATCTTATACATGTACTATATGTACTAAGACCAAATAACTGATACTAAAGATTAGTTGTATCTTGCTACAGCACTGTTAATCTTTACCAGTACTTCTGCCAGGCTTCCTTCTCTCAGGGGAATCTTAAGTGGAAATAAGGAAGGCTGGGGGAATTTTGTACTTTCTCCCTTTGAACTCTCCTACGATTCTTTAGGAATGTGTTAGACTAGCCAGTTACTTCAAACCAAAAAATACAATTGATTTTTCACCTGTTCAAGAATATTTATGACTATTAATTAGAAGAAACACTTAATTAGAAGGCAAAGCTAAAATGAAGAGGACAATTTTGACTTGGTAATTAACTGTTGATCAGCTGTGATGAACCGCACCCATTGCTGGCAAAAAAAAGAAGCAACAAAAATGTAAGAAAAATAACTATAGCATTATGACTATTATATCTATATGATATATTTATGGTCATATAGCTATAGTATTTTGGTTTTTAAAATCAGGAAATATGTTACTGTAACATTTCAAATCTGGATATTATAATGCACTTTAAAATAATCTATAAATACAAATTATTACAATTCAAAGAAGGAAAAAAACAGTTATAAATCAACTGTCATTAAAATGGAAACATTTAAAAAGCTTTTCTGGGTTTTACTAGTAATCTTTCTATAAGGCTTGATTCCCAGTGATTATCCACATTAGATGGGCATATTCTTATCTGTCTCCTTTTCATAGAAGTCTGAGCAGTGGGAGTAAGGGGATTCTGAACGACACCATGTGGTGTGTATCCCAAGCCACATGCCTTCAAAATAAAATTGCCATTTAAGAAGCTGGATTCTATCAAACTGTCACAACTTGGAAGTCAGCACAGCAACTAAGATATTAATTTTGTGGGTCTTGTGCAGATGTGTGCAGCTTTTAGAGGCACAGAAGACAGATGGAGGGTTTGCTATTCAGTTTCAAAAATTCCACTTCATTCACTTTGATGTTTGTTACCAAAATCTTAGTATACTGATGTCTGTGTGTGCTGGTGTCAATATGCTAATGGCCTTAAGGTTCTTGGTTTAAAAAAAATCTGGTGCACAAGCAATCTCAAATTACAAACAAATTGTTGGCATCAGATATTTATAATTGGCACCATCTCTAATATTGCACATAGTCTTTTGGTGAATGTTATATATCACACAGAAAACCAGATTAGGGTTATTTTCAGATTAGGGAAGCACTAACAAAGCCATGAAAACACTCTTCACTTTGTAGAACAAAGAATAGTGGACAGGAGTAAAATAGATGGAGATGAATTAAAGATTGATGAGGAAATAAGTAGATTTGGTAACATAGCATAACTTCAGAGTTAACTTACAGAATCAAAAACATGAGGTAAATTTGAGCAAATAGCTCTGATGAACTTTCAAGAAAAATCGAGTGGAAATGGTAAATAAGGCACATAGCAGCTCTACAGAGTAGCTTTCACAGCATCAACGAATGGTTAACAACAACAAAAAGTTAGACTATACAACGTGGCCAACGTTTCTTCTGACATGCAAGTGCCCCAAACTGCTCATTTAGGGATTTGTGCCCCCTAAAGTCATGCCTGTATTGTCACTAAGTGCTGACAGCGTAGCTGTCTGTCTACAAAACACAAGTGATGATGCAGGCTTTAATTTTAAGGGCTAGATTATGAACCTCTCACACTGATGTGTCTGCCACTAATCACAGGAGTAACTGATCATTGAGAGTAAGGGCTCCACAATTTAGCCTTAAAATTACAAATCACTGTATAATCGTGTAACTGTGTAGTATGGGCCAGATCTTCAAGTTCTTAGGCCTGCAAGACTTCCAGTGTTTTCAGTTGCAATTTTGACCAAAAAAGAATTGCAGGATCAAGCACTATAAAAATAGGCAGTGTACACACATCTATGGTGGATTTGATTCTGCACCATTAAATATTTCACTAGTATAAAATAAGTGTGAGATTAATACATAAAACTCAGAGTTTGGAAAATAAGCTTTTCAAAGCATCCTTATAATGTATAAGAAAAAGGGAGCAGTATAGCATGAAGTTCCTACAAGATAATATTTCAGTAGTTATGGGGAAAGAAGCAGCCATTTCAAACTTCAGTTTATTTCATTTAAACAATTCCCTGAAGAGAGAGTGTATCTCTCTGGACAGAAGCTTGGTAATGCCACTGCTTTTAGAGAAATATGACTTGAGTAGTAAGTAAGTAAGAGACTGTGACAAGCTCCAGCAAAGGGCACAGCTGAAGGTTTTTAGTACTTTTAATGTACCATCACCTAATGTTGTTAAGGAAATGTGATTACCAATTGAACACTCATTCATCTAAATTATTCAGTGCTACAAAGGAAACGTGACATGTAAACAATTTAGATAAGGATCCTAATCATGTAGTAGCACGAAGTATCTGCAATTTTTCACTCAGAGTGCTAACACTGTTAAAAGTAAAATACTATTGTCCTTGAAAAACCAGTTCAGCTACCTGCACAGTAACCACCACAGAGGTTGCAGTTAAAACCTTCAAACCAGTAGAAACACTTAAATCATCTCTTTGGTATTCTCCATAATGAGACAAGGAAACTCTCTCAAACTAGTAAATACTTTCATAAAAGGTAGAAACATTTTAAAGGTTAATTGCTTAAATTTGCACTAGTATTGTAGATTGGATTTTTAATTTTCGTATCGATGGCTATCAAAGATGCAGAGATACATATTTTTATCTTGCAAACCACAAGATAAAAATGATTTTGCCAGAGCTTGGGGTATGGATGAACTGCACAGGGCAAAGGTCATGCACATCAGGTAGGTATAAAAGTTGCTTAAAGCTTACCTTTTCATGCCTGATCCCCTGAAGCCAGGTCAGCAAAGCTTTAGGTTACCTTAATTTACACCATCTACAAATGGCCCTATGAGAGGATCAGCATAGCTTAGAGGCATCATGGTCACTTCTCCTTTTCTTCTGACCCATCTGCTTTTCTATGTGGAGAAAATGTATGACATAAAAGCACATACACAGTGCCTGTGCACCACCTTGGGATCACCCTGTCACTGAGCTAGTTAAACCAGCTTTTAGGGCCAGATTGTAGCAGTCTCCATGTCACAACATCTGCCCCATGATCTCTTACTTTTCTTTTTGCTTTTCATACAGAGGACTGCTCTCACTATGCTATTCAGAAAGAGATCACTTATCTGTTCCATTTATTTTTAACAGAGAAGAAAAAAATGAATGTGTTATTTGTACCATGCCCAAATATGTGCCAAGGAAAGAGAGCTTACCATCTTCACAGTGTGATTGTTACATGTTTGGGCAGTTCATTATCAGACGTGAGTTGAATTTCTAGAAGTATTCAAGTTCAGTTTCCAAGAAGATTAAAAACTATTTTATTTAAACATTATCGTTCTTAAATTCTCTTCTGGTGAACAAATCATTATGGTAAAAGCATTAAATAAAGAGAAATTTAAAATGCAATGGTTTAATCCATGTAACTAAGACAACCTGGAATCAAACTGCAGTAGGACTGCAATCTTCATCCACGAGCAGATGGAGAGAAAAAACTTTCAAGTAATCACCACAGCAAGTCCTTTCCAATGGGAATTTTAGCATCAAATTGCCAGGTTGATGTATCTAGAATACAACAAAGAGTTAAAAAAAATGTTTCTCCACCACCAGAAATTGGAAGATATAAATAAGCCAGACAAATGGGACTATAAATAACAATCCTTTTTATGTATACAGTACTCTTGGTTCAAGAATCATATTTTACAAGCAATAATACATTTACGCTTCACAAGATCCCTTTGAGATACTGGTAATACTTTTCTTTGTTTTATAGTTAGGGAAACAGACCAACAGTAATTACGGGGCAGAGCTCAGAATAGAACTAAGATCTCCCAATTCCCAATCCTGCAGTTAAAATATCACAAAAGCATCCTTTGCCCTACTTATAAACTTGACCACAACTGGCCTGAGGTAAAAGCCATTGAGGCCAGTAGAAAGATGGCAAAGGAAGTTAAATCAGGCCCTATAAGAGGTGGAGAATCAGTAACCAGTATCTTTGTTTGTCACAAATGTTCAGTGTGGGAACATTTCCTCTTAGGTCATTAAAAACAAAATTCTGTGTGAATAAAGGAGTGAGGTATATCACCTATAATGTCTGGTTAAAAAAAACAATTAGTAAAATTTATGATGGTAATTCTGTTTCTTAGTCAAAGGCGCTCAAATTCGCAGCTGCAATGACAGCACACAGATACTATAGTATTATATCCTGAGAAATCTCATCAAGTAAAAATTAGCTAAATTTTAGCATACAGAAGAAAAGTTAACCATAAAGAAGGCTTTTAAAATCTTGTCTCATATACCATTCAGTTCACTTGTGAATAATCCCATTAAAGAAAAGGGAGAGAAATCTGACATGTTACTTTTGGGGATGGCCCAGTGGCCACTTTTCCATGTTGACATGCACGAAACCTAAGGTCACAAGTCAGCAGTAGCTAGGAGTGCTCCATCCCCTGTTAAGAACAAGAGGGGAAAAAAGTGCGTAGAGGAGTGCACGCACCACTGGGGCACCACCACAAGCTGTGAGGGGGTGTAGCAGGATCTCCTCTCTCAAGTACCCGCTTGCGGACAGTAGTTCCAGGCCTGTGGTGATTGACTTCTTCTTATGACTCAGCTTTCTGGGGTATCCAGGGTATCAAAGTGCAGCAGAAACAAGTGTCTCATCCCTCTGTCCGGTCTGCCACCCTGAGTTCTGGGCCCAGTGGTTTGAGAGCTCTTAGATGATAATGCACAAAAGTCCTTATCCCCTTATGTCAGGGTCTGCACACCACCATCCCCAGTGACTGACCCAGACACTTCCTCTCTAATGGGTTCCATCCAGGAACCCTCTGACAGGCAGTCAATGTTCACTCCACCAGACTCATTACTCCCACCTCCCTGGACTTATTCTTACCAAGAATTTCCCTGGCCTTTCTTCTCATCCTCCAAGACCCTTCTTATTCCCTACAGATATCTTCACTCTCTACTAGCAGGAAAGTCATTGCAGAGTTCTTCCCTGAAGCCCCCTTCTGCTCCCGACTTCCTTTGTTAATAGTATCACCTACCCTCCCCGCAGCTGGTTTTCATGGTTAGTTAGATCTGGACCACCTGCTAGCTGCAACCAGGTGGTTTAATTGGCTCTCCAGCCCACATTGACCCTTTCATCACCTGTGTGGGATAGGCACCCAATCACACTATTTTTCCAGTTTTAAAAATGCATTTGCCTGTAACTAAAATGCAGATTATATGACAATTATATCAAGGGAAAACTAATATAAAACCTGATGTGAAATAAGAATCACCACATTAATGTGAACAATAGTAAGTATATTAACATTACAAACAGAGAGCAACCAAATGTGCATTTAAAAAATCCATTTCAAGAAGACTTAGAAGTAGGGTGACCAGACAGCAAGTGTGAAAAATCAGGACAGGGGAAGGGAGATAATAGGAGCTTATATAAGAAAAAGACCCAACAAATCAGGACTGTCCCTATAAAACTGGGACATCTAGTCGCCCTACATAGGAGAACCTAGTTTTGATTCTTGAGACTGGGAATATATAGGGGATTTTATTTGGTCACTTCAGGTACAAGTACACTGCAGCTAGGAGCAAGTCGAGTGAACAGATTCAGGCTAACTGAGCTAAAAATAGCATTCTGAATGTTGTGGCTTAGGGTCAAGCTTGCTCTCTCAAATCTACCTGATCCCCTAGCCCTGTCAGCGTAAGTCCCTCTACCTCAGCTAGGAAGCTGGAGTGTAGACATACCTTTCTTGATCACAAAATAGAGAAACCATTAGTAGTCTTCTTACCAAGAAGTGGAGTAGAAGAAATGCATCATCATGTCTAAAATAAATAAAACTATCTGATCATAAATTCAGGGTAATCAGTTTATGTCTCACCAGGAATCTGAATGTGTTTACATATGGGAAATAACACTACTACTTATAAGGAAAGAGAGTGGATTTAACAACTTTTTTGCCAGGGAAAATATGTCAGAAATGTGTGAAAAGTCAGAGAGTTACCCATAAGAACATAAGAAAGGCCGTACTGGGTCAGACCAAAGGTCTATCTAGCCCAGTATCCTGTCTACTGACAGTGGCCAATGCCAGGTGCCCTGGAGTGAGTGAACCTAACAGGTAAAGATCAAGTGATCTCTCTCCTGCCATCCATCACCCCCCTCTGACAAACAGAGGCTAGGGACACCATTCCTTACCCAGCCTGGCTAATAGCCATTAATGGACTTAGTGTCCATGAATTTATCCAGTTCTCTTTTAAACCCTGTTATAGTCCTAGAATTCACAGCCTCCTCATGCAAGGAGTTCCGCAGGTTGACTGTGCGCTGTGTGAAGAAGAACTTCCTTTTATTTGGTTTAAACCTGCTGCCCACTAATTTCAATGGGTGGCCCCTAGTTCTTCTATTATGGGAACAAGTAAACAACTT
The DNA here is from genome assembly GCA_007922305.1 of Dermatemys mawii. Classification (NCBI taxonomy): domain Eukaryota; kingdom Metazoa; phylum Chordata; order Testudines; family Dermatemydidae; genus Dermatemys; species Dermatemys mawii. The sequence continues at coordinate 25,776,543 of ML677326.1, forward strand.
TTCCTTATTCACTTTCTCCATGCCACTCATAATTTTATATACCTCTATCATATCCCCCCTTAGTCTCCTCTTTTCCAAGCTAAAAAGTCCTAGCCTCTTTAATCTCTCCTCATACGGGACCTGTTCCAAACCCCTAATCATTTTAGTTGCCCTTCTCCGAACCTTTTCTAATGCCAGTATATCCTTTTCGAGATGAGGAGACCACATTTGTACACAGTATTCAAGATGTGGGCGCACCATGGATTTGTATAAGGGCAATAAGATACTCTCTGTCTTATTCACTATCCCTTTTTTAATGATTCCTAACATCCTGTTTGCTTTTTTGACTGCCACTGCACACTGCATGGACATCTTCAGAGAACTACCCAAAAGAACATTAGACACAGTTAGCTAGAAAAGGCTGAAAATGCAATTTATACGTGCTTTCAGAAGAACACATTTAATCTAGAAACTAAGATTTGCAATGCTAAAGGGGCCTAACAGTCATACATATCTTTAAGCACATTTTTATATAATGACAGAATTTTATCACGGGGCAAGTTTCTAAAGAAATTCCTATGAAGATTTCTGGGGAGGGAAAGAATGAGAATGGCAGGAGAGTTTTAGATTAGAAAAAGATCTGAGAGGGTCTTAGTTCTGAACACAAGTTCTAAAGTTAGTGGTCAGTTTTTATAAAGATTTACATGGGCACAGAGGACTGGATGGCCACTTTTTAATAAAGTGAAATAGATTTGACTTGTAAAACGCCATATCAGAATAGGACTGTTTAAACAGCTCCTGCTTCTCTGACAGAGGGCCATGTCCTGCAGACTTTCATATTGGAGACTCCGAAGGAATTTATTAGTTTTGCTTGAGTGAGGAGGGTAGCATTTGACTCACATTCAAGGTTTATCCATTTTACTAGTACCAGGAAGGCAAAGTCAATGTGGGGGTGTGCAAGATATCAGATTTGCACACTGTGCATTTTTATAGTCTAAACTGGAGATTTTACACAACTATGGGGAAAAAGCTATTAATTCTATCATTGCAAGAAGCATGCAATTTCAAGCATCTCTATCTATGTGATAAATAAACTCTCTCTGGTGCATAAACTTATTAATGCTAATTGTGAGAAGTCAGGAGTTTCTGAAACCCACAATCAACTTTAGATATAAGACTCCAGACTGAATTGTCAGTCATTAAGGGACCACAGCAACAGGTGTCTCCAGAGACACCTCTAAATCCTAATGCCACTACATCAAGAGACCAGCCAATTCCCTCAAAAAATTCCAGTTTGCGTGGCAGGGAGGGGAGTGGACCACACAACCCATGTCCAAAAGAAACTGCAGGGAGGGGTAAGTCTGCCTGCCATCCCTGAAATCCTCAGAGGATGGCCACATCCTACCCAGCTGTAGCCCGTGAAGGTTACATGGCACTTTTTGCCTGTGGTAGCTCTTATGTCCCAACCATACTCAAATTACATTTTGCTTACCTAGAATTTCCTATCTGGGTCCAAAACAACACAGTATTCCTCACTTCCTGCCCCAATTGTCATGTAGTGATGCTGATTACTATTAAACAGCTGCCACATGGAATCCTATTGCAAAGGTTTCTACAGTCATTCTGAGTGTATATATGGACTTCAGTGCAGGGGATATCCATGCCCACAGTTTTGAAGGGGATTTGGCTCTTTTAGAAAGAAAGAGATAGAGGATATATATTTAAGCCATTACCATGAAGAAAGTTGGTTTGAATCTGTATTACTTATGTGACAGATGCTTTTTGGCTTCAAGAACTTGTTTATACTCCAACAGCTCAAAACTGGCTTCACTAATTTTTAAAAAACAAAGTTTTCTAGACACACCTTAATTTGAACCAGTGCCTTTGTGTTTAATAATGTAAAGCACCCACGAGATTCAAATTTAAAAGGGAGCAATCAAATGCACTGAATGAGGTTCCAATCCTGCAAGCTGTGGGAGCACCCTCAACTTCCACTGATCATCCTTGAAGGATGTGGTCCCAAGGTTTTTCTGTACAATATCCTGATTGCTGTTTTTATCCTACACAGGTTCTGTGCAATGTCATTGTTATGTCAAAGCATACACATCTGCTATAATGGCTTTGGTAAAACTACTACAATATATTGTGACAAAAAGTCCACATTTAAAAATGTTCAAATATAGATAATTACATGGAAGACTAAAACCTCCATCTGATTCATTATGAGCTATTAAGAAAATGATATATTTTAAAAAATAGTCCAAATTTGTGTTTATGACAGACCTTAATACCTTACTTGAAGCTGCTCTTTTATGCCAGCTTTTATATATGTCAATCACTATTTTTTTCAGTTTTTCATAACACGACAGTAATATTTAAAGAAGAAATTCAAACAAATAATGCTAAAATACTTCATAAGTCCGCTATAGTAATAAATCTGTGACAACTTAGGACTTAACAACTGTCACTTCACATGCTGGACACCAGGGCTACCCCAAACCTAATAGTGACAGCAAAGATAGAACTGCTATCTTTATGCTCCAAAGTCAGATGAATGTCTTTCTCTCTCTGTCTGCAAAAAGCTTTGTAAGGTCTCAGTTTCATTCAGATGTGGAATTGAAACAAGTGTTGAAAGATTGAAATGTTTCATGAAACAGAATGGTTTTTTTTTGGCAGCCTTACTTGTAATGTGTGGTTATTCACAGTCTACTTAAGCATTTTTATATACAAAGCTGCACACTTATGTCTTTTTTTTTAAAGGGGGGGAAATAATCTTGCTATGTTTAATTAATTTACAAACTATTCTTTCATTGTAGCCTACTATATTTGAAATGATTCTTTTCAGTGTATCAAATTCAAAGTCAGAAAGAAACAGGCTTAATATAAATAAATATAATATAAATCATAGTAAGTACATGCTCATAGCTATTTCCCATCCAGGCTTTCGACAATGTAATGCATTCAGAATTTGCTCAGTCTGCAGACATCTATACCAATTAAACTTTCAATATGTTATTCTAATGATGATATAAGCTGAAAAACCATATACATCTTTTTTTCATTTGATTTACTTTTCCAAATAGACCGCATAACCAGCCATTTATTCAGACTTTCCAAGGACAATGTAACCTTTCCTTCAGTATATAATTCACTTAGTTTTCACCTCAATTTATTTTCACAATTTAATATTCTTACAGTAACCTCATCCTTCGTTCCTTCTATTGCTTCTCTCTACTCTCTAGTTGCATCTCATTTCAAAATGAACCCCAATCCTGCATCTGACTCTGCCTGGGCAGACCTGATTTACTTCCAACATAACAACTTGGGAGCCAGGCTCCCTAGGCATCCAGGCGCTTGACTTCCCATCAGCTTGCCTGTAGGCTGACAAAAAACTTGCAGCCTGGAAGCCCCACGAGTAACACCTTCCAAGCTTGCAGCTCCTCAGCTGCCTGGGCTTCCAGGGTCTGTGAATCCAGAGCAGTCAGCCAGGTGGACTGTTGGAGCGCTCCAGAGCTTTCTGTTTGTTTATGGAGAATTTCTAAATGTTAGGTTATCATTCCAAACCAAAACAAAACTACATTCTGAAATATCAAAACCCTAAACAAAACAAAATTAACCTTTCTCCACACAGCTCTAACTATAAATTCCTTGAGGCAGAAACTGTCTTTTTGTGATGTGTTTTTACAGTGTGTAGCGAGGCGGTCTGGTGCCCAACCGCCCCGCAGAGGGACGAGCTTCCCCAGAGGCAAGAGGGGGCGGAGCTGGAGAAACCTGCGCCCCTCCCCCAGAGGTCAGCCGGCCGACCCGGAAGGATAAAAGCATGGCCCCGGAGCTCACTTCGGAGGGAGCCAGCGGAGGAGCCAGAGGCTACAGCCAGAGCTCCTGAACGGGAAGCCTCGGTGACCCAGCCGGAGCCCGGGAACTGGCCGAGCCTGCCCTGCGCCCGCTACCCGGAGGAAGAGGGACCGAGCCTCCCCCGTCCGTGCTACCCCGAGGAGCTTCCCAGTCTGCCCTGTGCCAGCTACCCGGAGGAAGAGGGACCGAGCCTCCCCCGTCCGTGCTACCCCGAGGAGCTCCCCAGTCTGCCCTGTGCCCGCTACCCGGAGGAAGAGGGACCGAGCCTCCCCAGTCCAGGCTACCCCGAGGAGCT
>ML677326.1:25780681-25864849 GCA_007922305.1 Dermatemys mawii
GAGGAAGAGGGACCGAGCCTCCCCAGTCCAGGCTACCCCGAGGAGCTGCCGCCTCTGCCGCCAGACAGCGACTCAGAGGAGCCCATGGAGGTCACCACGCCTCCTCAGGTACCCTTTGAGGGGGAGTTTGGAAGTGGCCCGGGGAAGGAGTTTTGAACCTGTGTCAGTGTGTTGCGGTCCGGATCCCCACTGACTGCAGCTGGCCTGTAATCGCTGCTAGGGCCCCGGGCCGGGACGCAGTGGAGCGGGTGGGCCTGCGTCCCCCCTGCCACCCTTAACTGTGGGTGACAGTCTCCCCCTCAGCCCGCCGTCATTCCTCGCTGTCTGGTACTGCTCAGCCCCTGCTTGAGGGTCTGAGCCCCTGACTATTCCCCGTGGTTTGTGGCCCCGCCCTGCCTCAGGGCCTGGGCCTTGCAAACTGTTACTGCTCAGCCCCTGCCTGAGGGTCTGAGCCCCTGACTGTTCCCTGGGTTTGTGGCCCCGCCCTGCCTCAGGGCCTGGGCCTTGCCAACCTGTTACGGTTCAGCCCCTGCTTGAGGGTCTGAGCCCCTGACCCTCCCCTGTGGGTGGGTTGCCCGCCTGGCTTTGGGCTGAGGCGTGCTGAACGGACGCTGCTCAGGCCTGGCTGAGCACTTGAGCCCCGGGCCCGGGTATTCCCCAACCAGGCTGAGGGGTATGTAGCGAGGTGGTCTGGTGCCCAACCGCCCCGCAGAGGGACGAGCCCCAGTGGCGACCCCCTACACAGTGCTTAACCCAGTGATGAAGGTCCATAGGTGCTGCTGAAATGCTAACCAGTTCATCAGGCAGACTGATAACTAGAGAGGTTTGCAATGGAAACCTACGTGGCAGGCAGGGTTCCATTGGACGGACCTTCATAAAAACTGAATTTTCTCAGTAGAATATTTTGATTTCAACAAACTGGCATTCTCCAATGGAGAAACGCTTCATCAGAGAACTTCCAACCAGCTCTATTTAATACATAAGCATAAAATAGAAGCAATAGATAGATACAGACAGGAAAGCACAAGGAAACAATGAAGGAAAACTGGTCAGCATGAAAGACTGGTTATGGCATACACAAATCCCTGTACAAGTCACATATACTATAGTGGGCATACACCTACTTTTCGCCTCCAAACATTAGCATATAAAGAGAACGGAGGTCATAACATGCCTTAATGGATGCCCTGAGTAGGAATATAGGATCATTTTGAGAATGTGAAGGATTCCAGAAATCCAGACTGTGATTTTCTTGTCAATTTCACAGGTAGCAAGTATTGTATAGTCTGTACTAGATTTACATTCTGAGCATTTTCTCAATCTAGTATTCTATTTAGAAAAAAAGAGGTTAAAAATGTTAAGTGGCATTTTTCAATCCCTCATTTCCAAAAGGGCTTTTATGAATTTCCATCCGTTAATGGAAGTAAAATTTTAATTGCCTTCTTTCTTGACAAAAATAATAATTTAAAAAAGTGTCCTGAGATACATGCCCTGCATGCAAAATAAGTTGACATGAAACCTGAATGTGTTTTTGGCAACAGTATGGTTAGCATCTATTAGTTAAATCTCACCAGTTTATAAAGCTCATCATCATTTTGTACTCTACATATTTCCTAACCCTTTCTGTGGCATGAGTTATTTAATAAAATTCCTTACACCAGGTGACAATATCTTAAATTGGCATATTGTGCCTTCACTTGCTTGATTGTTTCATAATATGTTGAATGCAGTTGCCAAAAGAGGTTTGACAGAGGCCTACCTATATCAATTTATGCTACAAACTTAAGTTCCAATCTTGAAAAACCTGAATATCTACTACTGGGTAAAGTGCTTACAGTTGGAAATAACTACTATGCCTGGTAGTAAATGTTTGTAGGATTGACAGTTAGGAATGACTGAATGTATATTAAAGACGTTATCAAGTGAGTAGATCATTTACTAATGTTGAAGTTCATAGTGATCAAATTTTGAAGGAGAGCACAAGTAGTCAAATTCTACAACTCAATAAAGCCAAGTAATTCATACATTCCATATGGACTGTAATCTACAGCAGATGATTTTTGACTGGTTTTAAAAGACTATAAATTGTTAAGCACCTATATTGTTGCATCTATATGACTCAACTTTTCTCTCAGCCTAAAAATTGCTCTAAACACAGTCATGCTTAAAGTTAGAAATAACCTTACATGAGACTATTCATCACCCGATCTAAATTATCTATGTGGACAGTAAGATTCTAGCAAAAGTACTAGTCAGTAGGCTAGCACTGGAATTTTCAAAGTTGTGTGCATCCTAGACAGGCTTAATTTATTAAAGGTACCCAATCATGTCGTAATTAATAGCTTCCCAATGCTACTAGTTTGAAGCCTTGCTTGTACAACTGTGCCAGAGAGACATAGTCCTCTCAATAAAGAGAAGCTTTGCACTTTCCCAGGTGCTTAGTTTGTAATAGCACTCGTTAGTTATCAGTTAACTTCTGATTAAATGGCAGAAGGCTTTTGAAAGAAAGGAATGCCACTGAGAAAATCCAAACAGCCTGAGAGAAAAAAAAAAGGGAAAGCATAAATGAAATAAAAAGTGATGCTTCTGGTTTTCACACATCCCCCAAAACAATATGGACAACTGATATACATTTAAACATTTGTATTGTACTTAAAGCCATTAAAACAAATGGCAAACTTAGCAAGCAAAATTATACCTGAAAAATTGTAGCAGTGGTTTGATGTAATTCTGAAGCTTTCATACCACAAAATAGGCTAATTTCTCAGTCATGTATCTAGGTAAGAGGCCTGTATCAGGAGTAACACCTATTTCTCCATTGCTTTTGGGCCTCCCCTTGGGACCTCTAGCAACTTCAGTAGGTAGGATGAACAAATTGTTGGACTAAAATATAAAGATATGGGACTGGATTCTCTGCTGGGAAACGAAGTTTGCACCACTTTCGATCTCAGCATTTCAGGATTTCCCTTGTATATGGGGAATTACTATAACCACTGTAACTCATCTCCCTGCAAATGCAAAATTGCACCCCACAAAGCATAGTCAAGTGTTTTGTCAAGTTTAGCTTTAAGCTTCAAAGTAATCTGGGTTCTACCAATTCCCTAGGAGACCTTTTTCACAGCCTAATACATTTAATTGACAAATGAGCAGGACAAGGAATTATAGGGCACACAACTAGCATTACAGTAAAAATTAAAGTAAGGACCTCAGTTACACTGGAATGACCAACACAGGGGAGAGGAGACTATGTGAGTTCCAACAAAAGGAGCTTTCTAATAATTTTTCAAGGATGAAAGGTGTACTGTGCCCAGCCCCACCTCTGGAAAGGGCTAGGGTTTTCACCTGATTAACCCATTAGTTATCCAGGATTCACAGGAGACAAAGGATATTGTCATGTAGTTGCACCTTGCCTCCGCTATAATGCTTAATGCTTGGCTGCAAGACAATGTTGCTTTCTGCAGGATCTGTACTATCAGGTGCTCTGTCTATTGCAGCTCTCCCTGAAACTTATCCTTCCCAGCCCTTCGAGAGTTTTTCCACAGTAAGCAGGAAAAAACAGCATTAAAGGTGCATTAACTTGTGCTTCCAACAGAGATTCTAGGTGGACCAATAATCCAAAGGAGTCCAGCTGCCTCCGCAATCCCATCCAACTAGTCAGAGCTAGAATCCCATGAAGCCCTATAAAGGCTTTTGCAGGGACGAGGGAAAGACACAAGCTTCCTTCTCTCTGTATGGACACACCGGGAGTATGGTGCCATAAAACAGGTCCCACAACTGTACTATCAGTTTGTATAATGAAGTATGATTTTTTTGGCACAGCTATAATAATGAATTATGTTACTGCAGACGTACCTACACAAGTAGGAACACACACACCTTCACAAACAACAGATGAAAATTAAACAAATTTACAGTACTATATTTAACAGTCCTACAGACCAGGACTTCAGAAAATAGTTGTAATTTGTCTCCATACTGAATATATCTAATGGGATAGAATACAACCTTCTATAAGTGTTTGAATCTAATTATACTTTAAAACAAAAAAACCCACCTAAATGCAATGATTGTCTGAAAGTCTCAACTAACTGGAGCTGAATTTTTAGAGATTAGTCCAATAAAGACAAATATCCCTGGAACTCAGTGGAAGTTATTTGATTAAACTATTAATATTGATTTGATGTAAATTCCACTATCAGTTTAAAAACTGCAATCACCATTTTAGAAATTTATTTTAAATCTCACTCTCTCTATTTTAAACAAAGGAAAGGCTGATTACTGCTGTGTTATTTTATGGTTGGTTTGTTAGAATGAGCTGCATTTTTGCCAGATTTTCACTATTCACTAGGAGCGGTAAATGAACACTTGATGTCTTTAAAGAGAGTGTATGAAAAACATGGGCAGATTGTTGAGACAACATTATTGAGCCTCAATGGGCATCTCTGGACTTTGTTATCCTTTTGTTTTTGTAATTTATTATTTTGTATGTTTTCTGGGGTAATGTATTGACACTTGTCCTTAATAAACAAAATAGAATGCATCGCATCTGGCTTGGGTTTTGATGGCTCAGACAAGTCCATAAAATGTCTTCTTAGACGCTGCTAGTAACTGTTTTTCTTAAGAACTGTAGATCTCTTTACCAATAACACTTCTTTGTTAGCTAGGTCATATTTTTTCAGATTATTAAATTCCTTTCCTCACATTCTTTCACTGATCCATAAACAAACACTTGTATTAAAAACCTGTCTCCTCTATCTCATTAATTAGTGATGTGCAATTTGTTTAGAATCAGCAAGCAGTTATGTTTTATACTGACCAATATGCAAATATGAAGCTGCTTGTATGAAATGACCTACTACTTCTTTTAACTGATTGTTTTCTCATTTCAAATTCTAATCTTTATTGATTACATACCAAGGAGTTTGAAAAACACTGTGTTAGTCTGCTACCTTGACCACTTTAAAAACTCATTAAACTGGATGAGTATTCCTGAATGTTTTCTGGGATAGAAGCCAACATCTTTTTTCTTTTTGCTGCTGCTTGTTTTGCCGCCCCCCCCGCGGCCCTTAAAAAAAAAAAAAAGACAGCCAATGTCATATTCCTGGATCTGTTCAGCACCAACCAGCGGTACACTTTAAACTACAAATAAAGTAATGTTAATTAAAACATATTTACTTAGCTGGAAAATATTTGATGGGTGATACCACTTATTCTTGACTTATAAAATGCAAAACTAATAGGAATGCTCATGCATGTCGTAACTACCCTTTGGGACAACTCAGCTCTGGAGCGGCTAAAATGTTCCATGCCACAGGCAAGTTACACCTGAGTTTGCACAAGAGACCCATACAGTCTGCAGAGAAGAGGGACAGATTTCTCCAGACTAGTACTTCCTCTGCATACTTACACACTTTAACTGGTCTGTGGATGGTATTTTATTTTCCTCAACACCCACTTTGCCCTAGCTATTTAATCCTAGATGTAAAGAGTGTTTTATTTACCCCTGACAGCTTTCACAGCTTAAAGCAACAGCTGTTGTTTACATTTCAGGGGCAGGCAGAGTAGGAATGATAATGTTATGAGAAACTGATTAACAGTACTGTAAGTGTTCTAAACCCTAGTGTTTGGTATTGAGGCACCATATCAGAAATATTCAATATCAAAAAGCCCTGGTAGTAATGGGGAATTTTAACTATCCAGACAACTGTTGGAAAAGTAATACAGTAAAACACAAAATTTCCATTAAGTTCTTGCAATGTTTTGAAAACAACTTTCCCCCCACACCGCTCCCAGAAGATGGAGGATGTAATAAGCAGGATGGTCATTTTAGAATTGATTCTGACCAACAGGGAGGAATTGGTAGGAAATCTGAAGATGGAAGGCAAATAAAATTCAATAAACAAGTGCAAATACTTCACATAGGAAGGGAAAAAAAATCAAACACACAAATACAAAATGGGTAATAACTGGCAGGCAGTAGTACTTCTAAAGGGAAATTGGTGGTCAGAATGGGTCACAAAATGAATGAGCTAACAATGTGATGCAGCTTCAAAAAATAGCCTGGGGTGTATTAACGGGAGTGTTGTGTGTAAGACATGGGAGATAACTGGCCCAATTTACTCAGCACTGGAGAGGCCCCAAGCTGCAGCACTGCATCTAATTCTGGACACCACATTTTAGGAAAGATGTGGACAAATTGGAGAGACTCAAGAAGAGAGCAACAAAAATGATTGGTTTAGGTTTAGGAAAGGTTTAGGTTTCCTTTGAGGAAAGGTGAAAAACACTCGGCATGTTTAGTCTTGAGAAAAGACTGAGGGGAGAGACCTGATAACAGTTTTCAAATATGTTAAGGGCTCTTCTAAAGAGAATGATGATCAATTGTTCTCCATGTCCACTGAAGTTAGGACAAGAAATAATGGGCTTAATCTACAGCAAGGCAGATTTAGGTTAGAAATTAGGAAAACCTGTCACACTATAAGGGTGGTTAAGATTTGAAATATGTTTCCAAGGAAGGTTGCAGAATTTCCATCATTGCAAGTGTTTTTTTAAAAAACAGGTTAGACAAACACCTATCAGGGATGGTTTAGTTTTACTTGATCCTGTGACAGTGTGGAGTATTGAGCTTGGCTTCTAGAGGTTCCTTCCAGTCCTATATTTCTCTCATTCTATATAGCGTAATTAAAAGTTGTACTGCCATTACTAGATAGGAATCTGACCATGTTATAGGCCTAAACTGGTATAATTTAATACAAGGACTTAAAGGTCATTGTGGATAACCAACTGAACATCAAGTCACAGAGCAATGTAGTGACTAAAAGAAAATACAATCATTAGATGTATAAGGAGGATATAAAGTAGAAGTAAATATGTACTATTAGAACTGAACAGCATTATTGACACAATTATTAGACTACTGTGTCCAGTTCTTGTGTCTACACTTCAACCCTCAACCTTGGGCTCCACAGCACAGCCCTCTATTGCTTGATCTAAAGAAAAAGCTAATATCATTGGTATGGACTAATTAAAAGAGGCGGACATACCTTCACTTGTGGCAGTAGATTCCACAGCTATTTGCTAAACACCACTAGAACGCTAGGGCATCAGGATTCATGTAATCTATTACATGGGGGAGTGTGGCCTAGAGTTTAGAGCTGTGAGTGGTTAGAGACAGGATAGCCTAATGCACAGATTTGGCTCATTCCATCAGAAAGTCAGTGTGGAGAAAGACTCAGGTCTGCTAAATTAAATCAGAGACTAGGATTCTGTTTCCAGTTCTTATATTAGTGTGCAACCTCTCAACTAACTTATTTATAACATGAAGGAATTATATTTGTTTCCTTTCTCCAGTAGCGTAAGAGACACTTTGATCAATACTAAGGGCAATCAAGGGCACAGATATATAAATAGCAGTTGGTAGAAGTGAGAGAAGAACTTAGTTTCCTTACTCTCAGCTCAGCCACTGCACTTTCTCTAGACACCAGGGAAGTTGAATACTTGGATAAGCAAATCCCTCACTCTTTTTTCATGTCTGCAGAACATTACCTGACTAGACAGCGCATTGGAACAGGGATCCAGATTCAGTTGAACTGTGAGAGGTACCTCAAAATTCAGTGCATTTGGGAACTCTACGTGATACTTAGTTTCAAAGAAGAAAGGTTGCATCTCTAACCAATTTCATAATATAGGACAGCCTTGGAAAATGTGACATATTGAGAAGTTAAATCATTTGCCTGTTCCTCTCCAACTGCCCTCCTCAGCAAGGTCTCATAGGCCTCCATACTGTCCACTCATTTTTTCAATATTGACATGTGACCACTGGGAGAAATAGTGAGATACCATGGGCTTAGCTGCCACTGGTATGCTGATGACACTCACCCATATCTCTCATTCTCTGCTGATATTGCCATTGCCGCTACTAAAATATCTGAATGCCTGCCAGAAATTAGTTCTTGGACGAAGAGAAGCTGACTCAGACTGAACTCAGGCAAGTCTGAAATGATGCTGGTGGAAATGAAAAATGATTTGAAGAGCTGTCCAAGACATCATCTCCACCTTCTATCTAAAGAAATACAGCCCCCATTCAAAGTGATGCAAAGCCTTTTAAATTGTGTGGTTGGTTCACAGACAGTAACACAGGATTGGTGAGAACAGCTATTTCATGTTCTTTATTTTGAAATATGATCTTTGTATGTCTGGTGCTCATATAGGAATTTCTTTTTCCTATATAGGTAAGGAACTCAAGTCCCTGATGAACTGCGCAAACGCTGCCTCGCCCATGATACCTCTAAGTGACCAAAGATTTTATTACTGTATGTCTCTCTTCTCCAATCCTATGAGAAGACATTGAAGGACAGACCATATTATATCTCAGCCCACCAGAGAGCAAAGAGACAAAAGACATGAGTCAAAGCATGTGTATGAGGTTCTAGTCCACATCTTCCTTTCATTTCTTAAGTCCCTTTGTTCTTCAGCATCAGTCCTTCTGCTCTTCTACCTCTCTTTCTTCTACTCTGCTTCTTTCACTAGTTCAGGTTTAGAGCAGGAGGGAAAGAAAGAGAAGAAAGGACCCAAGAAAGGAAATCAATCTAAGCTAGGATATAGAAGGCGTAAAAATAGATCAGTAGGGCGAGAGATTACTTGGTCAGACTGCAGTTCTGTTCTGAGTCTCCTTCTACTGGCATGGGCTCCAGCCGCACCAGTACATGAATTAAAAAGCATGAGTTAAACCTCAAGAATTATAAGATTTGCTTGGAAATCATGACATTTTAAAAATCAGTACATTTTAATATTATTTTTATTTCTTTTTTTGATATTTGAGTCTTTAAGTTCAATATTAATGGTGCAACTACAAACTATCCGTATGTGAAGAAAAGATAGAAAGAATAGTAAGAGGCCAATATGTCTCCATCAGGATCTCTTCAGTGACCTGAAAAATCAACAAAGAATGCTACAGAAAGTGGAAACATGGACAAATTGCTAAGGAGGAGTATAAAATAAATAGCAGAAGCATGTAGGGACAAAATCAAAAAGGCTAAGGCACAAAACAAATTACAGCTAACAAAGGACATAAAAGGCAATAAGATGATGTTATAGCAATACATTGGGAGCAATAAAAAGATGAAGCACAGATAAAAGGTCTATTACTTAGCAGGGAAGACCACCTAATAACAGATGATAACAAGAAGACTGAGTTGTTTAATGCCTATTTTGCTTCAGTCTTCACTGCAAAGGTGATGACAAGTTATTTAACACAATTAACATTAACAAGGGGGAAGGAATGCAAGTCAAAATGAGGAAATAGGTTAAAGAATATTCAGATAAGATAGATGAATTCACATCAGTAGGGCCTGATGAAATTCACCTTGTTGGTGACTATCTTCAATAACTCCTAGAGGACGGGTGAGGTCCCAGAGGACTGGTGATGGTAAAGCATAGTACCGCTATCTTTGAAAAGGGGAACAAAAAGGACCTGGGAACAAAAAGGACCCTGGGGACTGGGGACCAGTCAGACTAACCTCAATATCTGGAAAAATACTGGAACAAATCATTAAATAATCAGTTTGTAAGCACCTGGAGATTAATGAGGTAATAAGGAATAGCCAACATGCATTTGTCAAGAATAAATCATGACAAACCAACCTATTTTCCTTCCTTGACAGCATTACTGACCTACTGATTCCCCCCCTTCCCCACCCACCCTGGGGGAAAGCTGCATATGTGATATATCTTATTTTTAATATAGCTTTTGACACAGTCCCATGTGACATTCTCAAAACCAACCAGGGAAAATGTGGTCTAGGTGAACTTAGTATGAGGTGGGTGCATAACTAGTTGAAAGGCTATACTTAAAGAATAGTTATCAATGGTTTGATGTGAAACTGGGAGGAAGGAAGCGGGAGAGGTTGTGATGGGTTATACTGAAGAAGGAGTTAAGGAGAAGCTCTCAGTCCAAGTGGCCTGGCCCAGCCACACCTGTAAAGACTGAACATGTTGGAGGTGGAGCTTAAAAAGGGAAGCAAAGCAGCTCAGCTGGCTGCAGGTAGCAGAAGGGAACAGATGTGCGCTTTTGGGAAGGAGTACCTCAGGAGCTCTTGCTGTCTGAGGCTTGGAGATACTGATATGACCAAACCATCAGACTTTTGAAGACTACAAACTTTAATTTTGTGTTAAGTTCTTTATTTTTGTCTGTGGGAAAAGGGGACACTGATTGGAAATGATTCAGGGAGGCAGCTACATAGCATCCCAAGGGCTACTCTAGATTAGATTAGAGCCTGGGGGAGATCATGAGCCCAGGCTCCCCTACTAACACCTAGAGAGGGGACAAAAAGAAGTCTATCCCTTGGTGAGGAAACCCCTGAAGGTGCCAGGGTCCAGAGCCCAAACCAAATGGGAAGGTCCAAAGCCCTTGCTGAGTTCTGAAGATTTTCATATTATTAGACTCTTTGTGGGCCCTGAAAGGGGTGGAATCAAACATGTGACCTGGCTGTATGACTGAATTGCAAAAAGGACACAGCGCACACGATGAATGTATAATGAGAAATGGGAATGCCTAGGAGCAAGACAACATGCCACACCTCAGCCTGATCATTAGGTGGTACTGCTGGAGAGTGTTCTCCTTCACAAGGATGTATCGAGAGAAATCCTGCTGGAGTCTGTCATGGGTCTGATACTAGTCAATATTTTCATTAATGACTTTGATAATGGAGTGGAGAGTATACTTTTACAATCTGCAGATGACACCAAGTTGGGAGATGTTACAAGCACTTTGGAGGATAGGATCTGAATTCAAAACAACCTTGACAAATTTGAGACTTGGTTTAAAATCAACAAGATGAAATTCAATGAAGACAAGTGCAAAATACTACACTTAGGAAGGGAAAATCAAATACATAACCACAAAATGCTGAATATCTGATCAGACAGTAATATTGCTGGAAAAGATATGGGGGTTAGAGTCGATTAGATATGGGAGCTGGGGTACAGGAGAGGGTCAGCACTTACCTCTGGTGGCACCAGCTCCTGAAAGTGACCCGCACACCCCTCTGGCAATTGCTCGATACTCATGGCGGGGGCAGCGTGCGGAGACACACACACACACCCTAGAGTTGCAGGGACATACCAGCTGCTTCCCAGAGTGGGCGGGCAGGGAGGCACTTAGGCTGTGCCTACACAGCCACTTTCAGCACTAAAATGTTAGTCATTCAGGAGTGTGAAAAAACACACATTCTGAAGTGACAAAAGTTTTAGTGCTGAAAAGTGCCGGTATAGCCAGAGCTAAGCTACCATCCTTTGTAGTTATTTTTTGTCACTGGGAGAGCTCTCCACTGGCGATAAAGCCTGACTACACTTTCCACGTAACAGTGTGACCGCGCTGTAATATGGGCAGTCCTGCTGCGCTGCCGGTGGTGGTGGTGGTGGTAGCTGGGGACTCCTGGGCCCTTTTAAATGCCTGAGGGCAGAAGGAGGGGCTGGGAGGCACAGGGGGTTGGCAGGCGGGCTGGTGGAGAGACCCAGCCATGAACATTAGTGTAGTCAGGCCCCCTGGCTCTGAACATTCATAAAGCCCATAAAACCACAGGCCCATAAAACTCGCCACCCCTATTCATCAGAGTAAGGGATGGGACTAGATAACCTCTCACAGTCCTTTCCAGCCCTACATTTCTATTATTCTATTTTTATGCTTCCCTCTCCCCAATCGGACCCACAACCATAAGGACTAGAGACTTATTTTTTAAAACTGAAGGCTGAGATTTTCACATGGTCCTATGAGCTTTAAGCAAGATATCAAATAGCACAAGTTTTCTGATACAATCACAAGAGTTGGCAGCATTGAGACTCCGACAGGAAATCACCAGAATGCCTGTTAAATCTCCTTCCTCCAGTGGCTCCATGGTGGGGAGGAGGGGGTGGGAATCTGTCACTCCTTAGCCCTGTCCCAGACCAGGAAGGGAGCCCTCTTACCTAGCCCAAGACAACCCTACTCTGCAACCCTGTGGAGTCTACCTCACAGCTCTGTCCCACCTGCTAGGCACCTGGAACTCTGCAGGCCTCTCAACCACTCCCATTTCCTGCTTGTCCACATTCCAGACCAGAGTGTAGGTGTGGAGATAGCACTTCGGAGTGGTGTGGGCTGAAGAAAGAGCACAGGAGGCAGGGCTGGGAGGGGCTTCGACATCATATATCCCAGATTCTGAAAGATATTGTATTTGTCAGTGCAATCTCCTCAGAATAACATGAAGCGCTAATTATCCTCAGACTCAGACTGTGTCACGAAAAACAGTCCTACTAAATGATGCTAACACAAATTAACACTAGTGAAGATGAGGTAGTTGTATTTTTAACTGCTTAAACTAAACCATTTAAGTGTTAGCCAGTCTCAATAAAAACTATGGGGGAATTCTAGGGCTTACCATGTTAAAATTGCAAATGCCTTGCCTTCCCTAGAATTTTACCCTGTGCTATCCTAGTAAAGACTAGATCCTAGACCCAGAGATGATCAAATCCACTTGAGTAGTGTGGCAAAGCTCTGGCCTTGTCCCTGTGGGTCCTGCGCTTCCAGGAGGTTTGTGCTAGCCTCAGTGGCTCACTGTGACCTTTCACGGAGCCCCTGTCTCTCCAGGCCAGAGTTACAGTCTACTGAGCCCTTCTCATCATAAGCCAGCAAAGCGGTTGGTGAGAGAACTCCCACAGTCTCTGTTGTTCCCTCTGGGCTTATTTCAAGACAGTATAGCCTCCTGTTCTGCTAGGGGCCTGCCTTCCCCTTCCAGGAGGTGTTTCACTAGTAGCAGGTTGGGGAAAACCCGGGTCCACCCTCTACTCCGGGTTCCAGCCCAGGGACCCTAATGGTAGCAGCTGTTAGCAGCCAACCTTTCACTGACAGAGTTGCTACTTTTCCCTGGGCCACTTCCCCACAGCTCTCCCACACCTCAGGTCACAGCAAAGCTTCCTCTCCTCCAGCTCCTTTCTCCTTGGCTCTCCCCACCTGACTAACTGGGAGGTTTTTAACAAGTTTCAGCCAGCCCCTGATTGGCTTCAGGTGTCTCAATCAGGCTAGCTGTTTCTACTCCTTTCTAGAAGGTTCTTAATTGGCCCCAGGTGTCCTGATTGGCCTGGAGTAGCCTTTGTTTGGTTATCCAGGGAACAGGGACATGCACATCCTGAGGCTGCTATACCTGCCTTCCAGCACTCTCTTATACCCTTCTGGTCTGACTCTGTCACAGTAGGCATAGGAGCAGCATAGCTTCCTAATTTATACTAATATAAAGACTAAAATAAAAAGCCAGCACCACGTGACAAGATAGCCTGAAAACATGTTTAATAGCCTCTTCAGAATTGTGAGGTTTGGGGGATTATTGTTATTTTTTTTTTCATCAAGCTTTTCTTTTCTATTTTCCATTTTCTGACATGCTATTGTTAGCAGGACATTTAGGAGATAAGAAGAGTTATAAGTGGCTTGAGTAGAAAACCATATGAAAGTTCACAAAAATAAATGAGAGAGAAGTTATTGTTTTGTGTGTGTATGGTTCCCCACTGCTCCCTTGGATTGATTTCATTTTTCTCTTGAAATAGCTTTCCCACACACTCACAATTTAATATAAAATGAATGATGTGCCTAGTCAGCAGTTTTCTCCCAGGCACTTTCAGGTTTGGGTTGGCTTTATTTTTTTGGTGTGTAACAACTGCATACTAGTTACAGGGAGGCTTAGTTTGAACATATCTGGTATATTTAATGTCACTTCCTGTATTACAATTAAATTTCAGTTCTGGGTACAAAATGAATAGTACTTCGAAGCTTCTCCAGCCCCTTTTGAGGATTTTGAAGCATTCTCAACAATGTGTTTTAGCTTTCTCTAAGGGCCAAGCAAACTTTGAATTCCCTGCCTCTGTTTCCCCACAGTAATAAGGGAAAATTACTTATCTGGTCTTACAGAGAGTTGTGAGGATTAGCTAGCTAACTTTTAAGTGCTTTGAGGATGAAAAGTGTTAAAGAAGATAATTTGCTTCCCAATTCACATCTGCTCAGGGAAAATGCTAAACTGAAAGTTTCTCTTTTATTTTTCTTCCAGGGGTATTAGAGGACTACATAATACATTGTTGAAAAGTGCTCTGATACCAGGGAAAAGGCATGGTGTAAGAAACTGAGCTCTTGTCTACCATATGGTGCAGCTGTGCCACGGTAGTGTGTTACTGAAAACACCACTATGCTGATGGGAGACCTTTTTCTGTCCATGTAATTAATGTACGTCTGCAAGAGGCAGTAGTTATGCCGATGGGAGAAGCTCTCCCATTGACATAGCACTGTCTACACTGGGGGTAAGGTCAGTATAACTACATCAATCAGAGATGTGGATTTTTCACATCTGAACAACATAGTTGTACCAATGTAAGACTGTAGTGTAGACCTGGCCCCAATAGAATATACTCCCTAATGTTAAAAGAATGTAGAAATATAACTTCTGTTGCTGTTTTTGTTGAAATAATCTTTCCTTACGTTCATGGACAAAATCTCAAAGTGAAAATAACTTTTCTGAATTTTATTTGTATCAAACTTGAAGACATGTTTTCCATCTACTCATAACCTGGCAGAACAATAGATCATACCACTTTTTCCTTTTCTCAGAGACTCATACCCATTAACATATGCAGCCTTGTTGGACCTCACCCATTAATATTGTGATGCTTAATATTTTCCCTCTTAAACCCATTATTTCATTCTTTTGTTAAGGTCTTCTCTCTGTAAATGAGGAGAAAATCCCAAGAAAGCAAACAACAAAATATTTGCAAAATCATTTTAAGCACTCCAACGGTGAAATCCTGGCCCCACTGAAGTCAATGGCAAAACTCCCAAAGATTTCAAAGTAGGTCAGGTTTTTCATCCCAGACATTAACTTTGCACTGATGGGTTTGTTTTCCCATAAGAAAGTGCTTTACATCTAAAAGGGTCTATTAATGGGTGTGCTAGCAAAGAGTTTGCATTCCAGGAACACCACTTCACACCACTGCTTTCATTCAATCAGATAATTATGTACTGATTGTATTTGTTGGGAATGGATGGGATGTATTTTTTAGTCATAGGAAAAACAAAGTCAACATTATCAGATCAATCTTTATGGACTGGAGGAGTGAAAACATTTTAAATACCTGCAATTAATTCCTTGTTTCCTAAATCTCCAGAAAGTGTGTTGCAGAGCCAAGGTGCTCCATCTACTGGGAGGTAGTGTTCATTTGCAATGAACAGACACGGAGATGTCAATGGAGTAGCATGTATAGGTCAGTGTATGTCACATCGCATCCAAGGGATGAAGAGAGAAAGTGACAGAAGTAGGGCAGGATAGGTCAAGAGGTGGACCTGTGATATCTTCCAATGGTGGGAAGCAGAATATATGATGTGTTGGACATGATCAGCCCAAAACCTGACCCTGGACCCTAAAAGTTTAGGAATTAAATTGTTATTCTTAATCCCAATATTATCACTCAGATCAAAAGACTATAGAATTCTGGTGCATTGCAATGCTCTTTTGTCAGCCAGCATTGCGCTTCTCCCTGCATAGCCTCCTTCACTCTTGTCCCTGACAGTATGTCTACATTGCATTGTAAACCTGAGTGTGTGGGATCTGGGTGTGTGGAGTTAGTGTTTCCATTTGAGTGTCTAGACTGCACTGTAAATATGGGCTTACAGTTGCTGTACTTGGGCCTCACAGCCCCTCCATACTACACTATGCAGACATTCTGACAGGTCTGTGGCTTCAGCTGCATCCACATTGCAAAATGACAGGGGTTGGACCCAAGTTACAGTGGAATTTGGACTCTGACCCCCCTCCCTCCACAGGGTCCTTGGGCCTGGATCCTGAGTGCTTGCTGACCCAAGTCAGACTGGTGCATGTGTGCGTGCACGTGTGTGTATGTGAATGGAACAGTGGCTTGGGCTCAAACTGAGTCGGAGCCTGGGCTGTGTGTGCAATGTTGACATACCCTGAGTGAGCAAGTCCCACTTTTACTTTGCACAGCTGACCTACAAAGGCAGTTCCTGCTGTCAGAGGGCCAACCAGCAGCTGCCTCAACAAGTCTAGTCATCAGTCATGACTCAGCCAACTCCTCTCGCTATTCCTTGACACTTCTCTGTCAAAATCTTGTAATCCTTCGATAAAAAGAGCACTCTGGAAATGGTGATGTGCATGTTTCAGGAAGTGGTGAGGCCAAGGTAGACATGGCACACATAAGTGATTCTACTCATGATATGAGCCATAGGAGCTTTGTCAAAGGGGCACACATTAAAGCAGTAGTCAAGGCTCCTTAGCCTGCGCTAGAGACTGCACCAGCCTCACACTCCATGAATAAGGGAGGCACAAGCTGACTTCCCTCCACCGCTGTGGAGACACTTTGATAGGGTAACTCTGTCCCTTATCACTGTCCTCCACTCCGTGCCTTACACATGAGACATCTTACCCAAGATAGTTAATATACCCACCATCCTCTTTTCCTTCAAATCTCATCTGCAGGCCCACTACTGCCATGATGCCTATAAACATTCCCCATCTATGACTGGAAAGGCTGCAGGATAGTTGGAGATAGCTGATATTTTCATCAGAAACAAAACTTAAGTTTTCCAAGAACTTGGAGTCACCAAGTTGTGCAATATCCAATTTATGTAACCATGGTCTTATTACCAGAACTAGGGTAGCCAACTTTCTGATTGCAGAAAACCAAACACCTTTGCCCTGTCTCCTGCCCCGAGACCCCGCCCCTTCTCCAAGGCCCTATCCCCTGCTCATTCCATCCCTCTGTCACTCGCGCTCCCCCACCCTTGCTCACTTGCTCATGTTCACCGGGCTGGGGCAGGGGTTTGGGGAACGTGAGGAGGCTGAGGCAGGAGTTAGGATGTGGGAGGGGGCTCCAGGCTCTAGGATGGGGCAAGAAATGAAGGTTTCAGGGTCCAAGAGAGGGCTCAGGGCTGGGGCAGAGGGTTAGGGTGTGGGAGGGGATTTGACGTGTGGGTCCTGCCAATGGGGACTGCAGAGCCAGTGCTCAGGGCAGAGCACAGAGTCTTCCTGGCCACCCCTGAGCCTAGGGCCACAGGGACATGCTGGCCGCTTCTGGGAGCTGCATGGAGCCGGGACAGGCAGGGAGCCTGCCTTAACACTGCTGTGCTGCCAACCAGACTTTTAACAGCTAAGTCAGCGGTGCTGACCAGAGCCACCAGGGTCCCTTTTTGACCAGGCGGTGTGGTCATAAACTGGACACCCGGCAACCCTAACCAAAACTAGAATTGAGAACAAATACTGGAACCACCCAACATCCACTGCCTTTGAACAAACAAACAAACAACTCTGTCTCAATACTTCTGCTTCAACTGCATCCTTTCTAAGTCCAGTACAATAGTTTAATCTCACTTGCTTTGTTTTGTTTCATACTAAATTGTAAGCCCTTTGCCTTTTTACAAGTTTATATGGTGCTTAACACAGTGGAGTCACAATCCTTAGAGCAGAAGTTGAGTATCACTGCACTAATAATAATCACAAATCAAGAAGAGGCAGTAGCAGGAGGGTTTCTGATCAAGTCTCATTTTTGATGCACTGGGTTCAATGGTTAACCCAAATTACATCTAAAAAGGTGAGATGCAGCCAATGTTATAACAAAGAATAAAGCACGCTGAGATGGAATGTACAGAAGCACTGTGAAAGAGGTTTGTGAACAAATACTCAAACCATCCTACATCCACTGCCTTTAAACAAATGACTCTGGCTCAGTACTTCTGCTTCTTCTGTATCCTTTCTACATCCAATACAATACTTTCACCTCTAACAAGAAAAAGAGCATTTTTAGTAATTCAGACAAATCTGTGAAGAGTGGCTGATGCTATTCAATACCTGTCCTGACAGAAACTGTTTCTTCTCATCAGGTTCTGAATGTGTCCACCTAAGAAAATTATGGCCAAAGACATCTCTTATTTTGTTATAAAAGCCTATGCAAACACCAAAGCAAATTGATTAACAGTTATAATCTGTTATGGTAAATAAGGGAAAGAAAACAGAAAATGGCAGTTTTCAAAATTACATTAGTGAACAAATAGTAGGATCTGACAAGTGATGTCTAAATACAGGCCTCATTACCAAAATGACTTTGGAAGAAGTGGGAACAATTCTCCACTAACTTATATCTTGTGTAAACAATGAAATTTGACCAAAGTGGATTTAAAAAGCTACCACAATCTGAGTGAAAGTGTAGTGACTACACACTTGTTCTAAACTTCGTGAAAGTGGAGTTATATTGGCTCTGTGAAAACTGAGAAATAGTTGCTTAGTGTCTTAATGCTATCGCCATTATTTTATGCAATACACCCATCATGGCCACCACCTCCCAATGTGATTTTGTCGTAATCTAGGATTATGAACCAGCCGGGGACATACTATTCCCCACGCCCCCGCTCCCAGCACCTCTCGCCCACCGGCAGCCCCACCGACCAGCGCCTCCTCACACCTCCCAGCTGTTTTGTGGTGTGCAGGAGGCTGGGGGTGGGGACGAGGGCATGGCAGGCTCAGAGGAGGGGGTGGGAAAGGGTGGAGTCAGGGCAGAGTCTGTGGCAGAGCCAGGGGTTGAGCAGTGAGCACCCCCGGGCACGCTGGAAAGTTGACAACTGTAACTCCAGCCCAGGAGTCGGTGCCTATACAAAGAGCCACCTACTAACTTCTGATAAGCCGCATGTGGCTCCAGAGTCACAGGTTTGCCACCCCTGTGCTAATGTATCAATTTGTGGGATGGTTAACTCCTCTACTAATGAACATAGGGATTATGATTACTCTTCCCAATTATGCGATAATGCGTATTTCTTTAGACTTCCTGAAGTAGTAGCTAGGTCTGTGACACTGCAGCCTCTTTGTAACACATCCAGAAGGACAGGCAAGGAAACACACAGTGAGAGTACCTCCCACTCTGTAGTAGAGCAGGAGACCGCACTGAGTTTTGGTTGCCAGTCTATCACAGTCGTACCCCAATGTAGTCTGGAGTGTAAGAATGCTGGAGATTCAGACTAATTTACAAACTGTTTTATCCACTGCAGTGCAGATATAGTACACATTTTACACTGTAATCCAAAATCAGATGGTATAAATTTTCATTGATTTTAATGGAACTATGAATATTAGGATCAACTGAGGATCTGTCCTGGGGCCACACCGAAGAGCCAAAAGCTTTGGAAAATTTTGTATCTAAAATGCATGCTTTATAACAGAATGGCTATGTACTCTGTAAGTCTTGGTAGCCCACAGAAAAATACTAATGTGAATTCACAGGCCATAAACATTTTCATGCACAAAAAATGAAGCATTTCAACTCCAGTTACTAGAACTCAAAAAACAATAAAATACCTAAAGCTCCCAGAAGTAATTAAGACTTCAGTTTTCATACTGCAGTATAAGATTACTTCTATAATTGTAATGTTTTCCTGAGATATCAGGCGCAGTATACAAATATTCAAAGATGTTATTGTGACAAATAATGAACAATATTTCAATTTCTGAATAACTTGTAAATGAAAAAGATGGCCTAAAAGTTGTATTTTATTCCTTGCATTTTACAGTCATTTTACAACTTTAAAGCAATACTTTTATGATCAAGAGCTTTCCACATAATTTAAACAGTAGAACTTTTTATAATTAGAAAAGAAGATCAATATTGGTCTGAATAATAATGTGATTTTAAATGTCCACCACATACGTGTCACATCATGAGAAAAAAGTCACGATCATGGAGTTTAAGGCCCGAAAGGACCAGCAGATCCTCTAGTCCAGTGGTTCTCAAACTGTGGGTCGTGACCCCCTTTTCATAGGGTCGCCTAGGCTGGCTTAAACTTGCTGGGGCCTGAGGCTGAAGCCAAAGCCTGAGCCCCACTACCCAGGGCTGAAGATGAAGCCAGAGATCTTTAGCCCAGGGTACTGGTGCTGTTTGCAAGCCTCCTGTCTGGGACTGAAGGCCTTGGGCTTCAGCTTTGACCCCCCATCGGGGGGCGGGGACAGGGCTTGGGCAGGCTCAGGCTTCAGTCCCCACTCCTGGGGTCGTGTAGTAATTTTTTTTGTCAGAAGGGGGTCACAGTGCAACGAAGTTTGAGAACCCCAGCTCTCATCTGATTTCCTGTATATCACAGAATACCAACACCACACAGCACCTGCCCAGTAAACCCCACAACCAAAATTAGACCAAAGTGTTACAGCTCACAAGAGACTAGACTATTATGTGCCACTGGCAGAGAATAGGAGGGACTGAGGTGCACCAATGCCAGAGCCCCTGCAATGGCAGGGAATTAATTAATTACCATATATGATTTTGGTGAGTGATCCACACCACACGCTGCAGAGGAAGCCAAAATATACCCCAAGGTCACTGCTAATCTGACTGGGGGAAATTCCCACCCAACTCTGCATAGGGGGATCAGTTAAATGCTATGCATCTGCGCAAGTAGTAGCTAGCCAACCACTTGAGAGAGAATGTTTGGCACAACCTCAGAGCCCTGGCCCATCCTGTCTGATATTCCATCTGCAGCCCTGGTCATCTCTGATGCTTCAGAGGAAGGAGAGGGGAAAAACCAAGAAAACATGCAAGTGGAGGGGGAAATCTCTTCTTGTCCCCTCCACGTGACTGGCTGAAGCCCTGAAGTGTGAAATTTTAGGAACATTGGACACAAACCAGAAGGGGGAATGAAACTCAAATCTTTATAATAAATTTATAGAGAAGCAAATCTATATTATTTCTCCTTGTGCTTAAATAATACTTGTTGCTAATGCCATCTGCTGGCCACTAGCAACATATCTAGGTACAGTATTGATTTTTTTTAAAATGCAATTTCAATAATTCAGTTTGATGCCTTTAATGCCATAGTATTAAGAGATGTATGAACTTACAGTCCTTTTAATTTCCATTTCTTTTACTAATATGTAAAATTGTCCATAATTAATACTTTTCATGACAACTTGAAGTGGGATGGCTGACCAGTCATTCTCTGAAATGAAGTTCAGACACTTCTGAAGGAAATGGAACTCAAACCTGAGAAACAGCAAAGGAGCATGGAAGGCAAAGTATCTGAGGGAATACCAGGCAATTATTACATCTTTCATCCAGTATACCATAAAAACAGTGTTAACTTAAATCATGTGGGGGCTCTATAGGAGGCAGGTGTCCTGTTTGGAACAACCTGAAGGATTACAACATTAACCTTTTAAATTTAAAATTGCCACTGTGTGCTTGCTCCCGAGAGTGACCAGACAGCAAGTGTGAAAAATTGGGATGACAGGGAGGTAATAGGAGCCACACAAGAAAAAGACCCCAAAATCAGGATTGTCCCTATAAAATTGGGACATCTGGTCTCCCATGCCCCTCATTTCCCATGTAGGCAAAGTTTCCAGTGAAGTACATGATCTCACCTATAGTGAAGTGCATCTTGGTATTGTAGCTTATTGAACAGTCATCTCTCATTTTTGGGTTTACAGATCCCTGCTGTGCCTGAGTGTACACAATAAGGACATGTTAAGGAAACATTGTTGGACTTTAAATCATACTGATTTTTTAAAAAAATCTTTACTTCTGTCACAAATAATACTGGAAGAATTTTGAAGTTTAATGTTCCAATAATATAATTTACTTCTCTATTTAAGACTTTTTTTTACCTTTCATTTACTTTGGAAAACAAAACTAGATCAGTAATTTTCACACACTGGTTTCTAGTTAGTTTCACTTTGTTTACTCTATACTAAAACACTGAAATGTTTGGTTGTGGGACAAACCCTCTAGCAAAATGTAAAACAAAACAAAATACCCACCCAAATTTTTCATTTTTACAATTTTATGAAATATTTCGGTTGGGTTACATTTGTTAAACATAAAACTTTCTCCAAAACTACCTACCTTTTTTCCTTGTCCATACATTAAATTTTAGTATTTCTGGTTTCATTTATTTTTTTAAATTTACAGCTGAGTATCACCTTACATTTTTAAAAATGTATGATCCCAGCTGATATAAAAGAAGTGTTCTATGTCAATTTTTTTCCTACTGAAGATTATGATACCTGTCAGTGACTACTTAGGGAATCCATAATACATGGCTCATTAATCTATTATGATAGTAATGGCCCCCGAGCCATTACCATTTAACATGTAAATTTCTACCAGTTGAGTCTATTATGGATATTAATGAGATAGCCTAACCAACTATGTCTATAATGGCATCATGTAGCCAGAGACTCTTTAATTTGAAGATGCTTGACTAAATGAATAGATGAGTAACTTAAGACAAACAAAGCAACAGTTATAAACAAATATTTTTAACTAAAGCACCTTAAAGCCCTAGTTCAATTCCATTTAAAAAGTCTCTCTCCTCCAGTGATCATTTTCAGTGAGGAGAGCAAAAATAAGATTTAAAACAACTACACTATTTAAAACTCACTTCTGTAACCTAAATTTGCAAAGCTTTGTTAATGAGTCAAGGTTGTAAGTCTCTCATTTGAGTCCTGCTAATACCCAAAATATGACATTACAATTTCTTTATACAAATTCTGCAAGTTTTAATCAACTCCAGAATTAAAAAGTCTGGAAATGAACAGCTAAGGGACCCAACCCATTCTCCACTGCCATATAATATTTCATCACAAACTATCAGCTCACTCATCTTCAACAGGGAGAAAATAGCTTTAGGAATATTTCTTACTCCTTAGTCTTGTTCTACTTTAGAAGAAAGTGACTCTTTCTGTGATTTTTCCATTTGTCGCATATTAACACAGACTCCTCCTCCCATTCCCCAGATCTCTCTCATCCCACTCCCAAGCCCTCCTGACAGCCTGGCATCCATCTATTTTCAGGGCCTGAAATACACTCAGGGCAGAGGTCTTCTATATAGTCCCAGGTAACAGCCTTGTAAAAGGCTCCTTCCTTGCCTGAACTACTGGGACAGGAAGCAACAGTTTCCGTCATGCCAGAGGAGTAGGGTTGTCAGGTGTCCAGTTTTCAACCAGAAAGTCCAGTCAAAAAGGGGACCTGGTAGTTTCTGGTCAGTACATCTGACTGGACACCAAGTCCAGTTACCATGAGCAGGGAGGCACTGGGTCATCAGCCCACACCAGCCTTTGCTCAGCCAGGGCCACATCCTACCTGCATCTCATGGGTGGGCATCAGGCTCTGTGTCACGCTGCACTCCTATCCCAGCTGTGAGACAGAGGGAGCCCAGCTGTGGGGGAAGGAGGTGAAGAGGATCATTTATGGAGGAAGGGGGAAGGGGAAAGGAGTGAGCCAGGGCAGGACCTCGAGGGAAGAGGTGGAACCGGGCAGGGCCTTGGGGAAAGAGGCAGAGCATGGATGTCCGGTTTTCAAAAATTAGGAAGCTGGCAATCCTAGAGAAGATGGAAGTTGCAGGTGAGGAAGAGAGAGTAGCTCAATAAAAGGGATCCTAAGGGAGCAGGCCAGTGTACAATTTAGCACACAAGGAATTCAGGGAGCAACAGAGCATCCTCCCGAATGAGGAAACTGACCCAGAATGCACCACATTACCAGCAAACAACAGAGTGAGTGTCCCTCTCTCAGCCATTCCTAGTGATGTAGGAGTCACTGTAGAGATAGTTTCAGCTGTGTATGTATTAGTGGGATGTAAATCTGCTGCTCACTCAAGACCCCTGAATCCTTCCAAAGCCTCATTCACCTCCACCTTCAACTCAGTCCAATGCTTCCACTTTAATACCCTTTCACCTCATTCTTCCTTCAGCCCCATCTTCACCTCTATGTTTTTCCTCCTTGCCTACTCCCCCATTAACCATGCCTTATACCCTGTATTCCTAATAAATTAAACATTAAACCACTGTTTGAGTTTTTCCATTTAGAAACAGACAAAAGGGACAGACAAAAGTATGTATCATGTAGAAAGAAGAAAAATAATATTGTTCTAATGGTTAGTGATAAATGGAATTCAACAAATTAGAAAGAATGGAAAGACTTACACAATAGCCTCAATTTGCTTACTGTAATGAAACCAGCTTGTATTGAAAATATTTCTATTATTTCTTCTAGTAAAAGAGGTGTAAACTGTTAGGAAAACTATTCCATAGATTGGATATACAGAGTTTTTCCATTTTCTTAAGAACATGTCCTGGGTAATGTTTAAGGCAATATATAGCCATCTAAAAGGAAATTAAGTGGGATATAAATTATGATCCTTGACGCCAAGAATTCAAGTTTTATACTCAAAAGAAGAATATTAAGTTCTAGAGATTTTTGCAATTGTCATTTCAATATTTCTTCAGCTTTGGGCAAAATAACAGAGTGTATTATTATACCTGCAGCCTTCTTTTGGGAATAACATCTCAGAAATTTAGTGTATAGAAAGGTCAGCTTGGACAAGTTTTCATAGGCTCAGTAACACTAGTGAAGCATTGTGAGGAAGGAATCTGAGTAAAGATTTACATATGTTTTTTTAATCATAAAACTATATTTTTCATTCAATTTCAGAGAAAGTCATTTGTAGGTCATTCTGTGATTTGAATTTAATTTTGGTAACTGAACGATACACTAGTCTGTTTAGTCATCTGTACATTTCCCTTTCAGATACAATTTTGATGGCATACTACGCAAGAAATCTTCCAGAGGCAATGTATCTATCACATTCCCATCCAGGTCAAAATAGCTTTTTAATAATGTCTGTAACTGAACACACAATTTATAGTTGAGAAGAAATCTGAAGAGCCAGACATTGTTTTAAAAAAAACCACGGGTTCCCTAAACTTAGTTTTGATTGTACATTAATGAGATCTCAAACAAAGAATATGCTTACTTTTTTAATGTGTTTCAAGCAATCATTTTACCGTATACATTATTTCAGATATGATTTTTAGGAAACTCTATAGCTTGGATCCTGAAATAGCAAGAACTTTATTCTCAAAATACACCAATCTATGTAAACATTGGATTCCTCAGTCTATAGCAATACAATTGTTTTGACTACAGTAAGATTTTCAACTGAACCAGAGGGGAATGCTGCATCGCGTATTATTATAAGACTGGGGTGACATATTCCTCTCAAAACAATAAGAATAATTTCATCAATGGGTAAGAAAAAGAATAGGTATACATCTGTCAGATTCAGGCATCCTAGTAATGAATACTACATGCAGTTAGTATTCATTACCTTTTGTGAGAGACATGCTTTCCATTTCTTATGAAGTTCACAATAACTTTATCACCTTAAAAGCGTTAGCCATAATCCTTAGCTGCATCATTTTAAGATGATAATTTATCCTCAGGCTGTTCATCTCTAATTTTTTTAAAAAATAAGCAGTGTATTTGCTAACACCTTATAATGTTATTTTTCAAAATGGGTTATACTACATTTTAATATCTATTAAAAAGTCCATTCCAAGCGATTTTACAGGAAGAGTAAATGAGAAGTGATGTTAATCAGCAAATAAAGTGAATCTCTACCATCTAAAAGTGTCAGATTACATTTAACTCAGTTTAATTTGTATCCTCCCTGTACCCCCAAAAAACAATTTTCAATGAAATCCAGAAGAAAGGGACTTCAATGGGTTAAGGTGAAAGATGATGTAGTCTGCATACATAGTGAAAATGTGAATATGTGAAATCATCCAAAGAATCATAATTAAAATGTGAAAAAGAAGTCCAAAAGGATAGAGACATTCTGAGCTATTGGGAAGTTTAACTATGCAGCTACAAGGCAAGTTATTTATTCAAATAGCTGATTTATTGTTGATGATTTTAAAAATTCAGTTGTAAACTCTTCAGGTCAGGCACTGTGTATTTCTGTCTATTCATGCCTAATGGATCTTGATCCTGACTGCATTGTTAGGGGACTAACACAGTATAAATAAAAATAGCAAACATGAGTGAATCACTTTTTTCCCCCCAATTAACATTGGTCTGGAACAGAAAGCTCCAAGTTTCTAACAAAAGGCCTACCTTAGAGTGAGATTGGAAATAATTAAGGTTTATAGTTATATATAACAAGCTGATGCTCACATAGGATATTTCCTAATGTTCATACCTAGTTTGTTTGGCAGGGATTGGAGGAGGTGACGTAAGTTGGAAAAGGTGGGGACAGATCCAAATATAAGTCAGGTACAACCGGATGATGTAATGCTAGGTGATGTAATGCTAAAATTTCCTTGGGAAAGAACAAGAGTGCACATGCATCTCTATAGCATATGCTGACAAACCAAACAAAGGCACAAAAAAAGGAGTTGGGTACAGAAATGAGAGAGACATTTTGGGCCTTGGCTCTTCCTTGGAACAGTGAGCTGAGAAAAACAAAGTTGTAGAGGCGAGAGCAAAGATTTTTCTACTATAAGAGAGTGTGAAGGTATCTTAAAGCCATGCCTTGTAATGTATCTTGTGGCTCCTCTGAGTGGAGCTTTCTGTAGCATCTCTGCTGGATAGGTATATTTTGTTTAGCTTCATTTCCTGATCACCTTTCTCTATTTTTATTGTGTGCCAATAAAATCTGCTTATAAAACAGTTGGAAAAGGATCTGGAATAGTTTTCAGCAGCAAATAATCACTGATGGGTAATTCAGAGAGAAAGTTATTGAGCTCAGGGGAAACAGAATGGGGAACAAATTTAAGGGCAAATAGGACTGCAATGAAAAGGGTAGGAGAAACAGTCTCTTCCTTTGAGAGTCCTTCTTTTTAGAGGCCTTATTTTTAAAATGAAGCCCAGATGCCAGCCCTTTGGTCAGGACTGACAGCTTGTCACATGCTCTGATGAAGTTGTGCATTCAATTCTTTGAAGTTTATTAACCCTTCACTTCCCTTAGTGAGGATACAGCCCATTGACCCTGCCAAAGAGTGCAGTAATGCAACACCTCATTCACACTGACGCTGGGGTGTCTCCGCCAAGATGCATCAGATGTTATTCCTCTCACTGAGATGGATTACCAGAAGCACTCTAGCTGTGGAGAAAGAGAGCTCTACATGCCTTGCCAGTGTGGACGGGGAGTGAGTTAGAGCGCACTGGGCGGCTTTAGTGCGCTCTAACTTGCAAGAGTAGCCAAGCCCTCAGAGTGTCACAACAGTAAATACAAGGTGGAACAGATTGTTCAGCATAAGTAGTTAACACACATTTCAAGGGACCATTCAAGGTGAAGTAGCCCATTAACATCCCTCATGGGACAAGAGAGGGGGAGGGTTGTTAGTAGGTTATAGTTTGTTGTAATAAGCCATAAATCCAGTGTCTCTGCCCAGTCCATGATTTTTAGGGTCTAGCAAAGTTATGAATTTAAGCTCCCAGGCTCATCTTTTGAAGGTATTGTGCAGATTTCCTTTGAGAATGAGGACTGAGAGGTCAGATATAGAGTGCTTGCTTTGTGAAAACTGTTCACCCACAGGTGATCTGATGTTACTGTCTTTTATCATTTTCCCGTGCGAGTTCATTCAAGAGTGTAGGTACCTCCTCCAGTCCACTAAACGCCTCAATAACCACTATGGAGGTGAAACCAGGCCACTCTTGAATGAACTCACACAGGAAAATGACAAAAGATAAAAGCACCAGATCACGTGTGGGTGAACACTTCACAAAGAGATCACTCTATATTTGACTTCTCAGTCCTCATTTTCAAAGGAAACCTACACACGCCTTCAAAAGATAAGCCTGGGAGCTTAAATTCATAACTTTTCTAAACATTAAAAATCATGGACTGAATAGAGATACTGGATTTATGGCCTATTCCAACAATCTGTAAGGGCTTGATTACACTGGAACTTTATAGCGCTATAAAGCCTCCAGGAGCGCTATAACTCGCTACCCGTCCAGACTGGCAAGGCACGTAGAGCGCTGTAAGTCCACAGTTATACCGGTCCTGGTAATCCTCCTTGCCAGAGGATTAACAGCTATAGCATATTGAGTGCTCCGCTTTATCTCCAGTGTAAACGGGTAGTAAAAATATATCGTTTTGAGTGATCTCTGGAACTGCCCCCTAAGCTATTTAAGGCAATTAAGCCTCTCTTCCCTTTGTTTTGACCTCGGCTGAGGAATGCGGAAGTACTTTTTCAGAGCTTAGCTGCAACTCGGCAAATCAACAATGCAAATGTTTACCGAGTGAGCCAGTGTGAAAGAGAAGACTAGCAGGCTTCACATTTCAAAGACACTTTGCTGACACACACTCAGCACACCAAAAATCCACTCTCTCTCTCCCTCTGCATACACACAACACGCTGCCCCCCACTCCTTTCGTTTGAAAAGCACGTTGCACCCAGCTGAATTCTGGGATAGCTGTCCATAATGCACCACTCCCCAATATGCTGCAAGTGCCGCAAATGTGCCACGCCAGTGGCTGTGAGTGTGGACACGTTGGAGCGCTATCCCTGGAGGCAGGGTTCTCGTAATGTATCTGAAGGCAGGTATAACCAAAACCGCTATAAAGCTGTAAGTGTAATCAAGCCCTAACTCATTAACAAACCCCCAGCCCCAAGTTGTTCCTCCCTTCTTTCCATTCCTCTCCCTGCCTCACAATGATTGGAGGGGTGTTAATGGGTTAGTTCACCTTGAAAGGTCCCTTGAAATATGTGTTAACTGCTTATGCTGAACAATCTGTTCCACCTTGTATTTAGCCGTGACACTTTGCTTCCCAGACCTGAGGAAGACTGCTGTGTAAGCTTGTCTCTCTCTTACCAACAGAAGTTGGTCCAATCAAAGATATTACTTTGTATTTCTAATATCCTAGGAGCAACGCAACTACAATACTGCATGGAGTTCATAATTTGACACTGACATAGCCCCATACGATGCAAATACTATTAGAATACATGGTCTTGGGGAAACTAAGGCATCACTTCTGGAAGTCACTCTGTGTTGGTGAACCTCTGGGCTCACATAGAATCAGTACACAGGCTTACATTTATTTAATCCATAGCTGAAAAAAGCTTTGCTACCTTAGAGTGCCAAGACAATTGAGTTGTTCTGTTTTATCATAAAACCTCAATGACACTAAAAAGCAATGATGATGGAGAAGACCAAGCCTTTTTAGTCATGCAGTGAGTAGCTTTGTTCTAACTAACTTGATAGATTGACGTTTGACCTGCTAGAATATTTATCACGCAATAACTGTCTTGTGTAGACAGACCTTGCAGAAACTGCATAGGTCAACGTGTCTGGGGAAAGTCACATAATAACTAAAAGTAATAAATGTCAGAAATAGAAGCAGTAGGCCAGACAATTATCCCTACAGACAAATTTTCACTTGAGACATCAGATGAAATTATAACAGCTTCAAATAGAAATATATAATTTACCAGATGGTACACAGTGCTACTGGCGGCCACCTGAAGGGCTTTCATTTATCATATGCTGACCTACATTTGTGTTCTGTTTCCAAAGCTATATGCAGATATTGGTCACATCTGTTTCCAGAAAGTGTTTGGCTTCTAATAAATTTAATGTTCCAAAACTACAACTTAAATTCATTAAAATAATGAATTTACTAATTAAGCACAAGGATTTGTTATAGTCATACATTACAGGAAGAGTGTCCTATAAACCCAAGTTCTTTTAATGAGTACTTAGGGCCTCCCCAAGAAGTATATAATTGGCACAGTAGATGGTAGACTGTGTGTTGGGACCTATAATCTCTGCAGGTGAGACCTCTCTCGTGATAGGAATAGCTGTGATCTGCTCCATTCTATGCAAACTAGGTGCGAGTTCCGAGCTTCTGGAAAACTGCCAGGGCAACCCTCTGTTGGATTAGGCATCCACACATTACAGCCTGATTAGTGCCTTGCAGTTTGCCTGTAATTGAACCGAAGTCAGATCACTACAGCAAGGTGCTGGGATGCCATACTCCCCTCATCACCTTCACCATCCCCACAGGTGGAAAACCTATTGTAGCTGGTGTCTTCTCAACAATTCCAACTGATTCTGGTGAAGAAACAGCGCCAGCATAGTATTTCTCTCCTCCTTGGCAATAGCTCAGTCATAGAATTTCCTCTTTCTGCCAACGTTCTACACAGAAAACCTTTTAACTATCTGTGCCTTATATAACTGGTGATCTATGAACATATATGAACAGTCGGTCCCTACCCAAAAGATTTTACCACACAAACAGATGAATGGTGGGAGAAGAGAATATAAATACAAGTCAGTGATTGAGGAGATTATAGGCATGTTTCTGGTTAGCTATGTTCTTTGGGTATCATCATCTATTTAAACTGGCAGAGTTGGTGGAAAGTTAATAATCTTAAGGCAATAGAAAGGGACAGGGTATATAAAGACATTGAATGAAGTATATAAGATTGAGACAATTATGTTGTTGGGGGACAAAAGCTAAGAGAGAAGGCAGGATGAGGTTGGAAAAGACAACCAGTCGCTAGAAGTTCACAATTTAAGGTGTTATCACCATTGGTGTGCAGGCACTATGAGGGCCCTGCCAGGAGTTAGGGCAACAAGAGAGGAGAGTCCTTTGCTCTAAGGGTCATGCTCTGCTCCTACTCTACTTCCTTCTCATCCACATTGCTCTGGGAGAGAGTAGCTTGCGGTCTGGTATCTCCAGGGGTCACATCCATGGCCGGCTATTAGGGTAGGCTGTATGCTCCCCCGCCCAGGGCCGCCTGCCCAAGGGGTGCCGTGTGCAGGGTTTGGATTCCTACCTGACCTGCTGCTGAGAGCCAGCTGGGCTGACAGAGGCAGCAGGGCAGGCAGGTGAGCAGCAGCATGTGGGGAGGAGGAGAGACCCGAGCTGCAGGGGGTAGTTTGACGACCAGCCATCTGAGCCGGTGACTCCTCCAGCACAGGGGTGCCCTCCTCTGCCCTGCTCCACATGTGCAGCTGCTGCTGCTCCTGTCATCCCTGTCCGCCACCACCTACACCCTCCGTTCGTCCCTGGCCTCTCCAGACTGGGAGTCCTCTTGTCTGCTCTGCAGGGTGAGTGAGAGGCAGGGAGCTGATGGCGGGGTGTCCCTCTTCCCTCAAACTTGGTACTAGATTTCCACTAAGCTGTGGTGACGGCACAGGGGGAATCTGTATGCACTGCTGCCTCTCTGGGTCCGGAGCTGTTGACAGCTGCTTTTGTCTGAACCACTCTAGTTCAGGATCCTGACCCAGAGTCCTTTCTTAAACAGACAGCACATTCACTCCATCCAGGCACACACACACTCCCCTCAACACAACACACACTCCCCTCTGCACACTCACTCTCTCCTTCATATACTCCCCTTAACACACACTCTCTTCACACAGTCCCCCCAACACACTCACACCCACCAGGGCTCCCTGCATCCAGGTCACTTCCCCACCTGGGCTGTGCTGAGGTATCCAGAGTTGCTGCTTTCTTGCTCTTCCCTTACACAGCCTGCAGGGAAAGTGACTTGGATGCAGGACCCCAACATCACACCTTGCTCCTCCCCTCACCAACCCCTAGGGCTGCGTGGGGCAGAAGAATAGCAGTCTGAGCAGCAATGCCACCTGCTTTATGCATCCAGGTCAGTTTCCACGTGTGGGAGTAGGAGGGGGATATAAGGGTTAGGGGCAAAGGGGCACAGTGCAGGGCAGGTGTTGGGGCAAAAGGGGTACAGTGCAGGGGTTGGGGGCACAGAAGGGGAAGATATTGGAGTGCAGGAGGAGGGCAGAGGTTTGGGTGAGGAGGCATGCACAGTACAGGGGTTATGGGCTCAGGGGGGAGGTGCATGGGGTAGGGGCTCAGGAGGTAGGAGGTGTATGGGGTAGGAGTGAAGGAGTGCAGGGATTGGACTCAGGAGGGGGCAGGTGTTGTCGTGCAGGATGGGGGCAGAGGTCAGGAGTGAAGGGAGTGTAAGGATTGGGGTGCAAGAGGGGGAACAGGCATTAGGTGCAAATGGGGCACAGTGCAGGAAAGAGAGCCTGGAGAACCCATGGGGGCCAGGGCAATGGGGTGGGGTGCAACGCCCATGTGGTCAGGGGCACCAAAATGTAAGTTCACCCAGGGTGTCATTTTCCCTAAAGTCAGCCCTGGCACACCTGCTGCTGCCACCATAGGTTCTTCCCTCTAGGATGTAACTCTTCTATGTTTTTCCAGCCTGATCATGGATGTATTAATAACTGCAATGAACTCTGTCTAAAGACCACTAAAGAGTTTCCACTTACATAAAAGTGAAAATTCACTTATGTAGTGATGTAGGACATGCTGAGCACATTATGCTAACATTTTGACTGCTGCATTATTATTTATATCATGACAGTAGCCCGAAACTCCTGAGAGGTTCAGAGCCTCAACAGGCTAGGGTGACCAGATGTCCCAATAAAATCAGGTCTGTCCTGATATTTAGCCCTTTGTCCTGCGCCCAACCAATGTACGATCGGGACGCCAACTGTCCCGATAATCAGGTAAGGAGGTGAACAGGAGGGGTGAGTAGGTGAGTGGCGGAGGGTGAGCAGGCGAGCGGGGGTAGTGGGGAAGAGGTGAGTGGCAGGGTGGGGCAAGCCAGCGGCTGGCTGGCTGGCGGGTGGGTGGGGTGAAGAGGTGAGCCAGCGGGCAGGGGAGGGGAAGGGAGGAGGGAGCAGGCTGGCAGATAGGGTGGTGAGGAGGCGAGCAGCTGGCGGGCGGGAGGGCAAGGAGGCCAGCGAGAGGCAGTGGGTGGAGAGATGGGGAGAGGAGGCCGGTGTGCGGGCAGGAGGGCAAGGAGGCCGTTGGGAGGGCAGGTGGGGGGACAAAGAGGCCAGCAGCTGGCAGGTGGGTGGGAGGGACCAGGAGGCCAGCGCCCGGCCGGCCAGCGGGCAAGCAAAGGGCGAGCCAGCGGCATGCGGGGATAACTGAGGAGGCATATGACAAGCAGGCGAGCGGCGGGTGGGAGGTGGGTGAGGAGGCAAGCGGCCGTTAGGTGAGGGTGAAGATGGGAGCAGCGAGCCACCGGGGGTTCTTGGGGTGGGCATGAGGGTTTTTGGCAGGGGAGTGAGGAGGTGAGTGGCAGACAGGAGGGGGTGAGAGGAGGCGAGTGGTGGGTGGAGGACAGAGGAGGGACACAGCAAGCCAGAAGCAGGCTAGGGAGTGAGGAGGGGTGCATTGGTGGGGCTGAGTGGAGGGGACAAGACCTGGGGCAGAGTGGGGGTAGAGCCTGGGAGGAGCAGGGGTGGACTGTAGGCGAGGTCTATGGCACCCCAATTTGTCCCAATATTTTATTGATGTGATCTGGTCACCCTACATCAAGCTAGATGCTATACTGAGACATGATCCCACTTCTCAAAAGTTTAGATTCTAACTTACCACAAAATACAAGCAGTGAGTGTAACAGACAACAGGAAGGTTACAGGAAGAATAAAGATCAAGACACTTACAGAAAAATACAATGACAGATCCTAACCCAGGGGAAGTTATACTCTTAGTTTTTAATACAGCAAGGTTCAACAACAAAGAAAAGGGGAGGAAATATGAGAGGAGGAAAGAAACAGTGAAATAGTTCTAGGTGTTCTGATATATAGTATCATCCTGGTAATTCCTCTTTGAGAATTTTTAAATCACTGTAATTTGAGCTGTCAAGGGAAAAAAAATAATCGTGCTTTTAATCGCACTGTTAAACAATACTAGGATACCATTTCTTTAAATATTTTTGGATGTTTTCTACATTTTCAAATATATCAATTTCAATTGCAACACAGAATACAAAGTACAGTACTCACTTTGTATTTATTTTTATTACAAATATTTGCATTGCAAAAAACAAAAGAATTCATATTTTTCAATTCACCTAATGCCAGTACTGCGGTGTAATCTCTTTATCATGAAAGTTGAACTTACAAATGTAGAATTATGATAAAAAAACCTCTGCATTCAAAAATAAAATGATGTAAAACTTTAGCGCCTACAAGTCCACTCAGTCCTACTTTTTGTTCAGCCAATCGCTCAGATAAACAAGTTTGTTTACATTTGCAGAAGATAATGCTGCCTGCTTCTTGTTTACAATGTCACCAGAAAATGAGAGCAGGTGTTTGCATGGCACTGTTGTAGCTGGTGTTGCAAGATATTTACGTGCTAGATGCACTAAAGGTTCATATGTCCCTTGATGCTCCAGTCACCATCCAAGAGGACATGCGTCCATGCTGATGACAGGTTCTACTTGGTAATGATCCAAAACAATGTGGACCAACATATTCATTTTCATTATCTGAGTCAGATGCCACCAGCGGAAGATTGATTTTCTTTTTTGGTGGTTTGGGTTCTGTAGTTTCCACATCAGAGTCTTGCTCTTTTAAGACTTCTGAAAGCATGCGCCACACCTGGTTCCTCTCAGATTTTGGAAGGCACTTCAGATACTTAAATCTTAGGTTGAGTGCTGTAGCAATCTTTAAAATTTCATATTAGTATCTTCTTTGCATTTTGTTAAAATGAAAGTGTTCTTAAAATGAACAGCATGTGCTGAGTCATCATCCAAGACTATGACATGAAATATATATGACAGAATGTGGGTAAAACAGCAGTGGACATGCAATTCTCCCCCAGGGAGAGAATTTAATGACTGCATTATTTTTTTAATGAGCGTCATTAGCATGGAAGTATGTCCTCTGGAACATTGGCCGAAGCATGAAGAGGCATATGACTCTTTAGCGCATCTAGAACGTAAATTTCTTGCGACGCCAGCTACAACAGTGCCATGCCAATGCCTGTTCTCATTTTCAGGTGACACTGTAATTAAGAAGTGGGCAGCATTATCTCCCATAAATGTAAACAAACTTGTTTGTCTTAGATTGGCTGAACAAGAAGTAGGATTGAGTGGACTCGTTGGCTCTAGTTTTATATTGGGGGTTTTTTTATTGCAGTTATGTAAAAAAACAAAACAAAACCCTATATTTGTAACTTGCACTTTCATAATAAAGAGATTGCATTACAGTACTTGTATGAGGTGAATTGAAAAATACTATTTCTTTTATTTTTACAGTGCAAGTATTTGTAATAAAAATAACATAAAGTGAGCACTGTACACTTTGTATTCTGTGTTGCAATTGAAATCGATATATTTGAAAATGAAGAAAAACATCCAAAAATATTTAATAAATTTCAATTGGTATTCTGTTGCTTAACAGTGCGATTAATCATAATTAATTTTTTGAGTTATCGTGTGAGTTAATGGTGATTAATTGACAGCCCTAAATGTAGGGATATTAGGGTCTGAGGTGTGTCTAGCTTAAGGGACAGTGGAAGCAGAGGCGTGATAGTGGGCAAGCACAATTTAAAGGTTCTGAGGGGCACATGGATGCCCCCCATGTTGCCTCTGGGTGCAGGAACCTTTCAGCTGCAGCTCCATAGGCCAGTGCAGCCAATCCCACAGGCTCCTGGGGTTTAGGGCTGCAGGAGTGGGGAGTACATACCACTGGGCCAGCCCTGGCCCCGGGCAAGGAACTCACAGCAACAAAGTTTCCCTCCCATGCCCATGTGGACCTTTGGGGGGGGAGGGACACAGATAATGCCCCTAACTTGGGTTGAGCACAAGGAACCTGCTCCCAGTGACTTTGTCAGTGACACCTCACCCTGCAGCCAGTCCAGCTCTCCCCACCCACCAAGGTTACCTGCTACGTAGGCCATCGCTGCCTCCCCAGCTGGGCTCTTGAAGGCGCCTGGAGCAGTTACCTTCATCTGGCAGGAGAAGCAACTTCGTTCCTCCCCGCCTCCACTTCTGTCCTGGGCCCAGTGAGCCAGAAATGTGCTGCAGGGAAGGCAGCATGAGGAGGACAGAAACTCCTTCCCCCCTTCCCCCCACCCGCACTGGCCAAGTAGAGCAAGTCCACTAGTGGCCCACTGAGCTTCATGAAGGATCAGGATGGAACCAGAGGGGGAGCAGCATTGGGCACATCAGGCCCACACAGTGTGTCATGCAATACCCAGCCATTGCAGCCAGGGGCGCCTCATGGGGCCGTGAGGTCAGTTTGCTCTGAGTCCTGCAAGGGCAGCTTGGTGCTTGCAGAAATCTGGGGGAACCCACATGACCCTGCATGTCTCTCCCATTCATCACCTCTGAATGGAGGTCTGTGACTGAAGGCTGTCTGAAAGAATTGAAACTTGGTGGGTGATTTGGTAGAATAAGATTTACTCTCTAAAAACTGGTTGATATTCTCCCCTCACCCCCAATATCCACTGTTTCTCTTGAACTTGGTTTCAGCTTGGCTACCATAATATTTTTGAATTTAATAAGCTATGTATGCTCTGAATGATGGCAACTGATTGGCTTCAGAATTGTTTCCACTGAGGGCTTATCTACACAGTGCCACCAAAGTGCACTAGAAGGGGTTTGATTTGCAAAGAGTTGGAATGTGCTTGAACTACCCCATATAGACCCTGCTGGCATATTCTAAAAGGTACCAAGTTCCCCTTAGCGACTATGTTAACATGAATTAGGTACCTTTTAGACTTTAGAGCATGCCAGCAGTGTCTATAGAGGGCACAGCGAGCACAACACATTATAGTACGTTATAAATCAAATCCCTCCAGCTTACTTTCCTGGCAGTGTATAGACAAGACCTT
Source organism: Dermatemys mawii (assembly GCA_007922305.1). NCBI lineage: Eukaryota > Metazoa > Chordata > Testudines > Dermatemydidae > Dermatemys > Dermatemys mawii. The sequence continues at coordinate 25,817,139 of ML677326.1, forward strand.
TGTTTCCTTTTGTGATTCCCTGGTAAAGCAGCTCTGACACTACCATCCTTGTATAGCAAGGCTTCCCTTCTAAATATGAACTCCTACCCTCCACTCCTTTCTTTGGGTCCATTCTGACAACAGCAACATGCCTTCTATTATTGTTTAAAATTTAATGTCATCCCAGATATACAAAGAGTTTTACCATATTAAAAAAACTACAATTAAGAAATGTTCACTTTTTTCCTCCACAAATATTTTTTTCACTATATGCAGCATCTTTTTGTTAGACAGAACCAATAAACTAATTTTATTTTCATGGGGAAAGTTCCATTAACTCTATAAACCATAATAATTGGATAGCCTTATTCAAAAGCTCAGTTAACAGCAATAACAAAGCTCTTCGAAGACAACATTGATTGAATTGATCTGCCTATGTCACTCAATAAAATGTACAAAAAACCCCAACTTTTTCTTCTGAGTGTCACTCAGTACTTTTCCGAGCCCTGTGAAGCTCAAAAGCTAGTCTCTTCCACCCATAAAAGTTGGTCCAATAAGAGATATTAACTCATCCACCTTGTCTCTTTCAAAAAATTGAAAGAAAATCAGTAGTTTCTTTAAATAAGACGAGGAAGACTTTGTAGCACCTGAGAAACTAACCAGTTTATTTCAGCATAAGCTTTCATGGGCTATAGCCCACTTCATCTTTATTACGCTCATTTTCAAGATATTACACCACTAGATGGCGATAGCTCAACACAGATTAGCTTCTTGACTTCCAAAGTAAATGTGAACTGTAAAATTGGTGATATAGCTTAAAATAATCATATGCTCTGAGTGTATTAGAAAAACACGTTGCTCTTTGACCTCAGTTTGTCTCCTTCCCTATCTGTCAAGCTGCCACCACAGGCTCTTTCACATTAACTCTCCCCTTCCTAAATTATCATTAAAAATAAAAAAATTCTCTAAGCAAGTTGTCCCCCTGCTGGGTCACCACCCTCGGTGCAGGATACTCTGCAGCCCTGCTTTAAGTGTTACATTTGAAAATCTTTTAGCCCTATGTTTGGGTTTAAAGCATCCTTCTGTAGCCCACACAGCTTCTGGGTGTGGTGTTCTATCCCATCTAGTGGAGATGAGAGAGAAAGAGAGTCTGCTCTACAGCCTTAGCTAACACTTTTAGCTCATGCAATAGAGGCTCATGCACTAAGTTCCAGACTCAGTTCTGCCCGTCAACAACCGGCATCTGTCAGTGTTACTCTTCTACCACTGGTTCAGCGTTTCCCCACAGCCCTTTTTCTAGGGCTATACCTAACAGTATGTTACAGACCTTTAAATTGAGGCTTCTCCTCAGAAGGCTCTTGCCTCCTAACAAGCATCTCACCAAGGATTTCCCTGCCTCAGCAGACTCATGCAGGTCTCTCTTTCTAGGCCTTTTTACATGAGGGTTCTGGAGAGTGATTTCCACTCTACGTACCCTTTCAGCATCAGACTGCCCTAACCTCTATACTTCATCCCTAGCCTTCCCCTTTTACCTTGTAATCTGACCACACTATCTCCACCTGCCCTCTAAGTCCTATCACCTGGTAACTAGTTAAATGAGGCACAGGTGAGGCTGAAAACAACTCCCCTAAAGGTCCTGCCTTGGAACAGGTGCAATGGAGCATGCCTGGTGGTGGCCAGTTCCACTCACCAATGGATTCTTTTAAACCTCCCACTGTATTTCCAAACATTAATAAGAGTGTGGAACAGCACATTCTAAGATGGAGAACCACAACACTGAGCTTTTCCGCCCAGTCATGAAAAATCGCCTTTATACATAGTACACTATAAAAAGCATTTTATGTTGTATGAAACTGCCCCACAAAAACCTCACATGGCTTGATTCTGTGAAATGCTGAGAACCCTCATCTCTCACTGAAGACAACACAGATGGAAAAACTATACAACAGGCCCTTGCAGCATAAGGGCTACAATTTTTAAGATTTTCCCAGATCTGTGCAAGATCGTTTTAACTGACAAATCGATCAGTTCTTCCAATGAAAAATCCCAAAGCAGGGTAAAATGTGCAGGGAAACACAACTCATACAGTTCCTTGGGATTTGGCTACACTTACTACCTGTCCACACTGTCAAGGCACGTAGAGCGCTCTGACTCCACGGCTGGAGTACTCCGCTCCTGGTACTCCACCTCCCCGAGAGGAATAACGTTTGTTGCGCTCCCGCTGGAGCACTGTGGCACCAGTGTGGATGCCTAATGCACTCCGATTGGCCTCCAGAAGTGTTCCCCAATGCCTGTTCTAGCCACTCTGGTCATCACTTTTGAACTCTACTGCCCTGTCCTCAGGTGACCAACCGTCAGACCCGCCCTTTTAAATTCCCTGGGAATTTTGAAAATCCCCTTCCTGTTTACTCAGACTGGTGTGCGTGCTCTCAGTGCATCTTTCCAGGTGACCATGCCTCCACACACTAGGCAATCCCCAGCATGGAGCAATGGCGAGGTCTGGACTTCATCGGTGTTTGAGGAGAGGAAGCTGTGACAATTTCACAGCAGAAAAACTTCAAAAACAGACTCCAATGAGAAGCTGCTGAACTGGAATTAATTTGCAAATTGGATACCATCAATTTAGGCTTAAACAGAGACTGGGAATGGCTGGGTCATTACACAAATTGAATTTATTTCCCCATGTTAATTATCCTCACACCTTCTTGTCAACTGTCTGATATGGGCCTGTAACCGAGTGACGATTCACCCTGTGGCACCTCCTGCTGGTCATCCAGGGAATTAGCGTTTCCAGCCTCCGGAGCACCCTCTGCAGGCTAATATCCCGCTTGCCGCTGGCCCTGTGTCCCTCCTGGACCCCTGGGATGCTTCACCCCTGCAGTACTCCACAATCTCACTAGGTCTCCCCTCCCCAGGGAATCCCCAGTCACTATCCCCACCTTGCCTCAGCCTATGGGCTACTGCCAGTCACCATCGAACCCCATTTCACTGGGGCCGACTGCAGTCTGTATAAGCCAATCACCACAGGCAAGGGAGGTTTGGCCTGCTGCTTCTGTCTACCCGTGGGCTGCTTCCTACCAGCCCAGTACCCCTTTTTGGCTGTCTCCTAGGCCAGCAGCCTGGGGGGTTTCCAGGCCAGAGCTCCCCAGCTCCTCTGGCCTTCCCCCATCCCTGCTCTCCTGTAGGCACCCTGTCAAGCTCCCCAACAGCCAGGCCTGTCTTCCTCCACAGCTAGAGGAGACTCTCTGCCAAGCCCCTGCTTCTCAGTCCTTTCATAAGGGCCTGCTGTGGTCTGGTTGGGGTGTGGACACAGCTGTGCCTGCTTCCCCATCAGTCTGAACTTTTCCTTTCAGCCCTCTCCCAGGGCTGGCTTTAACCCCTTCTGGCTGGGAGCAGGCAGCCACCCTGCTACAGGGCCATATTGATTAGTTCAGATCAAGATGTACTGACAGTATTGTTGATGCCAGATAAAAGTGAATTTTTATTAAGATATTTGTGATTTTTTTTGTCTCCATGAATATAAGTCTCCATTTTTTGTTAAGCATACAAGAGTCATTGACTTTTTTTCTTTCCAGCCATGTAAGTTAAAACTAAGTGCTTGAGCTAATGGCAGTGTCTTATTTTTCACTGTAAGAAAACAAGGTCCTATGGATCTAACACTTATGCCATGTACCCCAACACTGAGTTACACCTGGAGCACATATATATTAAGAACAAACAGATTTTTTTAAATGTATAAGACTTTTGGAAGAATAAATGGGAACAGCTATACAGTGGAGTGCAATTGAAGAAGACTGATTTTTAGAACGTGCAAATTTGTGCTGGCTACGAGAACAGAGGGTGAAATCCTGGCCCCACTGGCTCTGGACGTCAGTGGAACCAGGATTCCACCCCAAAAGTTTCTCTTAACAGAGTTACTGTGAGGCTGAGTAAGTAAATCTCCACTGTGCTTCCTGGATAATTAGTATTTATCTTGTTCAAAGCAGCCTTCTGTAAGAATTGTATATATAATTATTTATTGATTGTGTAGCAACTTTAATATGTGTAGTACATGCTATAAATGAAGGTAGACAAAGATAAGTTATTAATCATGGGTCTGTTTCCATTTATTTACTTCCAAAGCTTCCTCACCTCTCACAAGTCATGAAAATACTGTCCTGGAAGTGATAAATGAAGGACAATTTGATGCGGGGGGAAGCAATGTGGAGAAAGCAAAGAATATATTACCCATTCAAGGTCAAATTTTCAGGATTGGTACAGGGGGGTTTGTAGAGAAGAAGATCAAATCTTCCCCAGGGCTATATTGTAGCTGCTGTTCCAGATTCAGGGCTGTACTGGTTTCCACAACTTTTGTACCACCCCCACATACAGTGAGAGCCATGAGACCCATGTAGTTGGGTATCCAATGGCAGCACTTCAAAAATCTGCCTCTTTGACGATGGGGCACTCAGTGGTACATAGGGATTATGAACCCTCTGTGCAGGTCCCCCTCCATCCAGTCACAGAGGGAAGGAAGGATTTGTCTACAGAGAAGATAGTAATATATAAAATCTTATATTTGAGTAGGAAGCTGACCTGCCCTGAACATCTGCAGCTGACCACCTCTCCAATAATGGTCTAATCTATCTTAATCTATTTTAAGACATCTTTGCTTAAAACCAACTTGCATCCTGTGACACTTAGCACCCTGTAGTCAGACCCTACATGCTATTACATTATATAAATGCTATAAGCTTTGTACAAAATACGTCTCATGAGGTATCATTTGAAATCTAATAACTCACTGATCATTAATACTCTTTTGTGATGGATATATGTGACGGATATTAAGAGTTAAAGATATATGCTAGAGTTATGACTTCACTGTGTTTAAACCAGGGCACGCCTTGTGGAGATGGTAAACTAGTATGTATTAGACAAAGGAATGTTTTCCCACCTGGAAATTATTTCCAAAGCATTCTGAAAAACAATGAGAACATATTTACATAGCGCGTTAGCAGACCTATCAAGCTAACTAGGGATGGAAGCAAACCTCTGCACTAGCAAGTGGGGGAGAAGATGGGATGGCATCTACACCCAGCAAGAGACAGATCCATGGTCTGAGTTTTACCTTTCAAAGAATACATAGCAAATGTTTTCTGAGCTATTAAGACAAAGTGCCTGAACCTCAAGTGATACCAATTAAATCAACTGATTTATAATACAGTAATGTAGTACACAAAGTGTATAAAGTGAGGTCTTTTCAGAAAGTTAATGACACACTGGTGATTAACATAGTGTTAATAGATATAATTCACAATGATATGAGGAAATATGGATATGTTTCATAGTCTGTGGCCAAACAGGAAGAATAGGTTCCCTTCCAGATATGAGAAATGCAGCTATTTACCTGACTAAGAAAAAAAGGAATGATAGTATCAAAACAGTGGAAGACCCACAGACACACAGATGTATGTTAGGCCTACAGGAAGAGAAGAATAGCATGATGAGTTCATCCTACCTCTTGGGTATTTTTGGAGAAACAAACCATATTATTTCTCTGAATTGTCCAGGAGAAGTCTAGACATCGCAGTGTGTATGATTTTGGAGAAATTCAAAATTGAGAGCGTGGAGGGGGTCATCTAGTTGGTTGTAGCCAAGGCTAATGCAAGCCAGAGTGGGGCTATGGGGCTGTCGACAGGCTGCTGGAGTCAGAGCTGCTGAACCAGGGCTGTTTAGCAGAGACACAGGGTTTGACCTGAGCGCTGGTAAGCTGGTTGTGAGTGTCCCAGCTTGAGAGTTACAACAGCAGAAGGGCTACAGGGCAAGTGGTGACAATGTCTTACAGGCTTGTGTTCCACTCCGAACACCATCACATACCTTAAGTATTCTGGGATGTTCAAAGGGCATAAATGGCTCCTGACATGAGTAGCTGGGTATAGGGGAGGGATTCTAGTTTGCAGCTGCCTCCCAAGCACTGGCCGTGAACCACTCTGCAATATGGAGCAGCCTAGAATCTCCATAGCAGCATGCACTATAGAAACTCCACTATGGTGCCACTTCCCATGTCTGGCATGTCCCCATACCAGGACTTGTCCCAACTCCTCCTTTGGCTGCTACACCCTGTCTTAGAGGAATATAGGGGCCAGGAGAGGGAAGAGAAATTGTCCCCATGTTGAGATGTCAAACAAATTCACACATCAAAATTAAACAGGGATAGACATTTGTAAATATGTAAACGTGTATTACGGAGGTGTATCACTTTGGTTGTTTGAATTTTCAGTTTACACTATATTTTCATTGTCTAAAGTCAAACACTGTTTATAAATTTTCTCCCTTAGAGTAGTGTATTTTTTTAAAAAAACCTTAGTATTCCAGAGCAGAACAATACTGAAACTGAACCATTGAGACCTCACTACATATACAACCCTTAAATTATATAAAACAAATATGACAATCTATTTCATTACATGCTATCAGCCACTCATTTATGAAAATGGTAAATGGCAATGATCATAAAATATAATCTTCAGAATTGCCTAATTATCTTATAATAGGACTTAGTTTCCTCTCAGCAATGGCAACTGCGTAAGGAGTAATCATGAAGACAAGAACTCATGAATCTAAGAATATTTGCATCAGTCTTTTTACTTCGAAAAGCAAAGGACCCCTTAAAACGATGACATTTGTTAAATCAATAAATAAACTTAGCTGACTTCTCAACTGGAACTTGTGAAAGATCATGATGGGCTGAAGATGACTAACATTTATATACTTCTTTTCAAAAGACAGAAGTCCATAGGCCTTTACTAGGTGCTTAGAAAGTTGACTGATTCAATTTTTATGAAATACAGAGGGCCTGATTCTCTAGTGCCTTGCCTAGTCATTTAAAACTGTGCAAAGTGGGTAGAAAATGCTATCCTGTTTTGGACTATCCTGGCTTTGCACAAGCATAAATGACTACACAAGGCTCAAGGCCGTGGAGAATTAGTCCCAAAGGCTCTCTCTGTCCCTAGTCTGGAAGCATGAGAGATAAGAAGAATGTGTTGCACACCTCACTTCCCACATAAGAGCTAGCAGGAACATCTGCAGTAGCTTCACTTGAGATGGCAGCAGGGACTTCTGCCCTACACCTACCCAAGGGCACAGTCTACTGAAAGGAGACAGGAATGAGTGAGGAAGAGCCATGGCCCCATTTTCCTTAGGCACAATCCCTCCCTGGGTTCCATCTCAGGGAGTGAGTTCTACCTAGTTGATCTCAAACTGGAAGCTACGCTAATAACAGTTTTCAGTTTGTTGGCTGTATCAATTCTTTTAAATTCATTTTGGGTCAACTAAAAAAAAATGTTTTGAATTTTTCAGCCAACCAAAAAGTAAAATAAAATAATTGTTTCAAGTCAAACAAGAACATGGCTTCTTTTTCATTCCTTGAAGGTTTGTTTTTTAAACTTAAAAAAAAAAATAAGTGAAGGAAATTCTGAAGCAATCATTTTGAATAAATCAAATCATTTCATTCAGAAAGTGTTAAATGTTTTGATTTTTCAGAGGAATGGAATTGACTGAAACAATTTAGTGAGTTCAACATGAATTTGTAAAATGTTTCAGTCAACCCTCAAAAAAGTTTGACAAAATAATTTCACCCAGTTCTATCTGTACTCTTTCCAATATACTAATGCTGAATCACTCCACCTGCTATTGAAATGCACATCATGTCTACTCAAAACTTTGGTCAACACAATGCCTGTTGGCATAAAGCTGCCACAGTTAACATATGCTTGTCTCCTTGAGCTGGTGCTGCGTGTACTCATCAGGAGTGCTTATTCTGATGCACTATGAGTTGCACCATGGATAGGTATCCCAGTACGCAACTTGCCACTGTCTAGCAAACTGTCTTTTGGGAACTTTAGGCAATGGAGTATAGGGGCAGAACAGAAACAAGCCACACAGGGTGACAGAGTGAGGGGTCAAGTTCCCTTCAGCTTTCTCCATGCTATAATGCCATCCTTAGCTCATAAATTTCATGCCTGTTTTAAAATCTCACATCTGTGAGGGACTTGTCACTGTCTGCCATCTCTGACAGAAGCATGGATCCTACAAAACTCTGGACTATTGTCATGATCATTGCAAAGACAGGACACATGATCCTCTGGTGTTTGCAGAGCTGTAAAAACAGAGCTGCACTGACAGTCAAGAAGCGAGTGGTGATCACATTATGGAAGCTTGCTGTGCCAGATTGCTGCCTGTCAGTGCAAAATCATTTGGGAGTTGGAAAATCCACAGTGAGGGCCATTGTCATAGAATCATAGAATATCAGGGTTGGAAGGGATCTGAGGAGGTCATCTAGTCCAACCCCTGCTCAAAGCAGGATCAATCCCCAATTAAATCATCCCTGTTGATGTACTCTGTGGCTATTTTTCTATGGATGATCAGAGCGGTTTCAGTGTCATCAATGTTGGTGGTCAGAGAAGATGGATGATACTTGCATCTTTCAGTACACAAGATTGCATCCGACGAAGTAGGTATTAGCCCACGAAAGCTTAAGTTAGTCTTTAAGGTGCCACAGGACTCTTTGTCAAGACTGCTCCGCAAGCTGTAAGCGGGGACATTTACCCAACCGGCAGACTACCACTGGTGATGTTGAAATGCCAGTGATGATCCTGGGGATGCAGACCACCTCTTGCTACTATGGCTCATGAAGCTGTATGCCAGCCACCTTAAGAGCACCAAGGAAAGATTCAATTATTGGCTCAGCAGGTGCAGAATGACAGCTGAATGCACTTTTGGTAGACTGAAGGGACACAGGCGTTGTTTACTTACAAGACTGGATCTCAGTGACAAAAATAAGCCAATAGCTATGCAAGATACAACAGGCAGTTATAATAGCTATAAGGCACAGAGGGAAAAATTGCTGCCAGGGTGGAGGTGGAACAGCTGTCTGCTGAGTTTGAACAGCCAGACACAGGGGCTATTAGCAGAGCTCAACATGGAGCTAAGCAGCTGAGGGAGGCTCTGAAAGAGCCAGCCACAGTAATGTGGTGTGAGAGAGGAATTGTGTGGTGCTTGGTGTACATTTATGACAATAACTCTGTTAGTGCACCTATTAATTTTGCAGTGCACCCTGTATCTTCATAATGATCACACAGCTCATGTCACTGTGTTTGTCCCATGAGTTCCGTTGCCCTGTACAGTAACAAGCAGAGGGAGCTTTCAGCAGCACTATGCATTCTGCAGCATATGTTGTGAAGGATAAATTATTTCCCAACAATTAGATTTGATTGCATCCCAAAACAAGTGCACAGGAACTATGTGCAATTAAAAAACAAATATAATACAAACTTCTGAAATAAATTAAAGAACCAGAACTTAAGGGGAAAGAACATTTGTGTTCATTTTGGCTACCCATACAGCAACCGTGGCCCTCACAGGCCGTATATGTGAAGCTTTGATTCTCCTTACTGTCCCGGTTTGGACTGGTAGGGGTTGGGATGCAACCCCTTATGCCATGTAGGCTATTAGGTGTGAGGTGTGATGAGGTACTAAAACGAAGCTCTCCACTGAGAGCAAATGGAGGCTCATCTGGGCTTGAACTTCTAGGTACTCAGGAGTCTGCCACAGGTGTATTTGCTGCCAGAGAAGCCCTACTCCATTCTGTTGCATCTCCCTTTTCTGCTGGGACTTTCACCATACAGTCTGAAATACTCACCCCCCAGGCCCTCTGGTCACAGAGGCAGCACTGGTTCAGTGAGATCCTGCAAGCTTGTCATCCCAAGTCCTCCTCTTTCTTCTCCTTATCTGGCTCAAGTATTCTGCACATGTGGAGAAGCAACCACTCAAGGCTGCAAGGATAGTAGCGACAGATGAAACACAGAGGTATCTGTGTCATTATAGGCACAAGAGAAAGCATTAGTTAAGTTTCAGAACTCCGTTCTCTTTCTCTCTCCTACAGTTTTAAACAAGACATGCTTATTGATACTTATACATAGGGGCTTCAAAGCTCAACATGGCTCTCCAGTCAAGCCATAGTGAATAAAATTTGGTTGCATGAACCAATATGAGTACAGGGCAATGGCACTGAGTACAAGCACTGTTATCACAGGGGTGGTTGATCTTAGTTGATCTCCCAGTCCTGAGGATGACAGAAGCACTGTGCATACAGCTCTTGTGGTCGTCCTGAAGCTGCCCAGTCCTGTATGGAGCTAGCCTGTTAACTACAGTGGTACCTGCCAGCGTTTTTGTGAAATGGCATGGAAAAGTGTCCTACCACAAAGAAAGAATAAGGCTTCCATTCCCAGAGCCGGTGTAACCACTAGGAGAACTAGGTGGCCACCTAGGGCATCAAGATTTGGGGGCATCAAAAAGCAGTGCCCAAAATTTTTTTTACACTATTGCTGGAAAACGAGTGAATGAAGTACATGAATGAATGAAAGTGCATTTTAACTTGTCATTCTCTCGTATATTACAGCTATAGCCTATGCCAGCTCTGCATTGCAGGCACAGGCATACTGTTTCACTACGGTACAAAGTGGCAATGACGTCATTTTTCTCGTCATGCGCAGCCATTACCCATTCTGACAGACTGTTTATAATACTAAGTTTACTAGTTTTCAGAGACTGTCGACTGAGGCCAACTATTTTTGTTGAGTTGTTTCAGATCTAAGACTCTGGCAAGTGCTGCTGCATCATTTCGCTAATACTTTGTGTCAATTCTGTGCGTATGCGAAGTATTTGAGTGTATATGTTTATGTGTAAATATGTGTGTGTAGGTTGTCGAAATATGTCATACTGATATTGTTAGTTGTTATATGGCAGAGTATTCGCCATTCTAATTTTATAAATTTTATTAACAATAATTGGATATTCTAAACTTAGAATAAAATATAGTAGATTTTTATATGAAAGAATGAAGGAAGGAAGTATACATGACTAAAAAGGGTATATTTTTGAAAGTTTATAATAAGCGATGCTGGGGGGGGGACAAGGTGGGGGGATGGGGGGGACAATATTTGCAGATCCCTGTACAAAATTCTGCACATGTCCTCCACCCCGCAACTAACTCTGCAAGAGAATGAAAGCAGATAACTACCTCTGTTTGTTATACTGCTACCTCTCTTTTTTGTTGCAGAAATGCCACTTTTAAGTCTGTTATTGAGTGACCAGGGAGACTGACATGTTCTGCCACAAGGACTCCTTGTTGTTTTTGCTTATACAGACTAACACGGCTACCATTCTGAAACCTCCAACAATGCGGTGCCCAGCCCACACCATGTTTTTGTATGGACTAATTGCTTAAAGGAAGAGTGCCATCTACTTAATCACCAAGGTCATTTCCTGCAGCTCCTTCTCCCTGTTCCAGTATAAAGCAGGCTTTACCTTGTGTAGTTTGAGCTTTGAGGTGATCACAGCTAGTGGTGTTATGGCTGCAGGCCATTATGCAGCTATTAAAACCATAGCTGATAAGTTGAGAAGCTGCAAGTCATTTACATTCATTTGAAAAAAGCCTCATTACTATTTGAGAATAAACTTTTTAATGTATTTCAGTCCCTCATAGGAGTCTGGAATGGACTTACTTGTTCAATTCACTTGTAATGCTAGCCTTACAAAAAAAGAGAAAGTTAACAGCTGCTTGTTCTAACCCATTTAATAAACTAAAAACTAGACTGTTATATAGATGCTTAGAATGTAGAACTGACACTTCAAAGCTAGAAGAAATGCACTGTGGAAGGTGGATCAAGGAGGTTTCAGAATACTGAAGAGAGAACAAAGTTTATAAGAGGAGACTGAAACATTTAGTTAACGGAGTAGGGATAAAGAATGTACTAAAGGAAGTGGGAAACAAAAGGAAAGGAGATGCAAGGGCTCAGGCTAATCTCTCATTTCCCATGGACAAAATGCAGACACCTTACCTGTTTTTATTCAACAGAATCCTAGTATTAATATGAATAAGAGGTAAGGGCAAGAAAAGCAAAGACAGAATTATAGCACATTCCTCTATTCAGTATTACTCAAGAATGTCCTCGAGATTATTCTTTACCCCATTTCCCCAGACAATACAGTCATGATTTGTTTTCTCTTGCATTAAACAGAACTCCTTTTTTTTTTAACTCGAAATGGGGATAACTAGAAATTCATGCTGACCAGTGATACCTATAATTCATTACCTAAAGACTGTATAAGCCATTTGTCCTGTGTTTTTACAGGAGGACCATGTGGTTTGGACAGAAACATCCCTTAGAGGAGGATCTATTAATGGAGATTCTCTATATTCTACTAAGGAGGAGAAGATGGAAGATGATAAAATAATTGCAGGATCTGATGAGAAACAGAAATGAAAGAGAATCCTATTCAATTAGATCACATAAAGGCAGACAGCTAAAAAGTGACATTTTTAAGTGCTTATATACAAATGTTAGAAGCTTAAATACTAAGATGGGTGAATTTGAGTGTCTCGTATTAAATGAGGATATTAATATAACAAGCATCATGGAAACTTGGTAGAATGAGGATAATCAATGGGACACAGTAATACCAGCGTACAAAATATATTGGAAGGACATAATAGGTTATGCTGGTGGGGAAGTGGCACTACATGTGAAAGAAAGCATAGAGTCAAATGAAGTAAAAATTTTAAATGTACTAGACAATCTCTACGGATAATAATTCCATGCTTGAATAATAAGAATACAGCAGGAGGGATATACTACCAACCCCCTGACCAGGATGGTGATAGTGATGGTGAAATACTAAAGGAGATTAGAAAGCCCATAAAAATAAAAAACTCAATAAAAATGGGGGATTTTAACTATCCCCATATTGACTGGATACTTGTCACCTCAGGACAGGAGGCAGAGGTAAAAGTTTCTTGACAACTTAAATGACTGCTTCTTGGGCAGCTAGTCCTGGAACTCATAAGGGGAGAGGCGATTCTTGATTTAGTCCTAAGTGGAGCACAGGATCTGATCCAAGAGGTGAATATAGCTGAACTGCTTTGAAATAGTGACCACAATACAAAAAAATTCAACAAAATTCAATAAAAATCCCTGGGGGAGACACACCAAAGCAGCCCGCCATGGTAGCATTTAATTTGCTGCCTCCATCACCACCTATCAAGCATGGAAGAAAGCAAGAGAAGTAGTGGGTTGAATGGCAATAGTTAGAGATCTTCTTTATTTGCCTCCTCCCAACCTTCATATAAGGAAGATAAAATGAAAACTAACCAGGGAAATCCTTATCTGCAGTTTATGATTGTTAGATTGAGATTGAATAGGTTTGGCACAAAAGGCCCTAAGAGGCTATTATTTTCTCTAGTAAGTGTTTAGGGCTGCAAAGATGGAATATATATGATTACTTCAAGTGGTGAGATTTTGTTTATAAATGGAAATGCACAAGTGTAAACCTAAGGCCTGAAATTCAGCAGAGGAAATTGAAGTCAAAGGTAAAATAAATGCATTACTTGCTTTGAAACTGAGACCCAACCCCAAAATATCCACATTAGCTATTTGACACCAATGATTTTAGCTTTATCATTTCTCAACTCATAACCTCCAAATAAATCAGTAAGCCAGATTGTAAAGAGGTGATATAACACAATACTTTATTTTGTACAGTATTATGCAATCAATTTGTAGGAAAGATGCTTAGTGGAATTGTATAATAGAGGATGATGGGCAGTTTTGGGTACAACTTACGTAAACCAGTGGTGCAAAGACATCGTAATGTGGAATCATCATATTAGACCAGGGGTAGGCAGCCTATGGCATGGGTGCCGAAGGCAGCACGTGAGCTAATTTTCAGTGGCACTCACACTGCCTGGGTCCTGGCCACCGGTCCAGGGCGCTCTGCATTTTAATTTAATTTTCAATAAAGCTTCTTAAACATTTTAAAAACCTTATTTACTTTACATACAACAATAGATTAGTTATATTTTATAGACTTATAGAAAGAGACCTTCTAAAAATGTTAAAATGTATGACTGGCACGCGAAACCTTAAATTAGAGTGAATAAATGAAGACTCAGCACACCACTTCTGAAAGGTTGCCGACCCCTGCATTAGACCATCTAGTCATTAACTCAGATAAAATTTTTCATAAACTTATACCAGTCTAACAAGAATCAGAGAGGTAGCCGTGTTAGTCTGGAATTGCAGAAGTGACAAAGAGTCCTGTGGCACTTTAAAGACTAACTAAAGTATTGAGGCATGAGCTTTTGTGGGCTAATACCCACTTCGTTGGATGCATGCAGTGGAAGTATCCAGGGGCAGGAATAAATAGGTAGGCAAGAACCAGGTTAGAGATAACTGGGTTAGTCCAATGAGGCTGAACCAGCTTGTTATCTCTGATCAGGGAAGGTGAGGTATTCCTCTAGCAGCTGAACTGGAGGTGTGAACAGGGAGAGAAGAGAAACTGCTCTTGTAATTAGCTAGCCATTCATAATCCCTGTTCAGTCCTGAGTTGATTGTGTCAAATTTGCAAATGAATTGCAGCTCTGCAGTTTCTCTTTGCAGTCTGGTCTTGAAGTTTTTTTGCTGCAATATGGTGACTTTGAAATCTGTAATTGTGTATGCAGGGAGATTGAAGTGTTCTCCTACAGGTTTTTGTACATTGCCATTCCTGATCTCTGATTTGTGTCCATTTATCCTTTTTCATAGGGACTGTCCAGTTTGGCCGATGTACATAGCAGAGGGACATTGCTGGCACATAATCGCATATATTATATTGGTAGATGTGCAGATGAATGAACCCGTGATGGTGTGGCTGATCTGGTTAGATCCTGTGATGGTGTTGCTGGTGTAGATATGTTGGCAGAGTTGGCATCGAGGTTTGTTGCATGGATAGGTTCCTGAGTTAGAGTCATTATGGCACGGTGGGCTGTTGCTGGTGAGTATATGCTTGAGGTTGGCGGGTTGTCTGTGGGCCAGAACTGGCCTGCCTCCCAAGGCCTGTGAAAATGAGGGATTGTTGTCCAGGATGGGTTGTAGATCACTGATGATGCATTGGAGAGGCTTTAACTGAGGACTGTAGGTGATGGCCAGTGGTGTTCTGTTGTTTTCTTTCTTGGGCTTGTCTTGCAGCAGCAGGCTTCTGGGTACACGTCTGGCTCTGTTGATCTGTGTCCTTATTTCCTCGTGTGGGTATTGTAGTTCTGAGAAAGCTTAGTGAAGATCTTGTAGGCGTTGGTCTCTGTCTGAGGGGTTGGAGCAAATACGATTGTACCTCAGTGCTTGGCTGTAGACAATGGATCGTGTGGTGTGTCTGGGATGGAAGCTGGTGGCATGAAGGTAGACATAGCTGTTGGTAGGTTTTCGGTATAGGGTGATGTTAATGTGGCCATCATTAATTTGCACCGTGGTGTCTAGGAAGTGGACCTCCCGTGTAGACTGGTCCAGGCTGAGGTGGATGGTGGGGTGGAAGCTATTGAAATCATGGTGGAATTCTTCCAGAGTTTCTTTCCCATGGGTCCAGATGATGAAGATGTCATCAATGTAGTGTAGATAAAGAAGGGTCGTGAGTGGACGAGAGTCTAACAAGGAGCTTCAAAGCCTATTTTAATGAACAAACAGAGACTTCAACTTATGCAATATGTGACAGCTTGTCTCCTAAGTGAGACAACTGTTGAGAGCACCACTAAGTCAGGCCAGGTCTACACTACTTGCCAGATTGGCAGGAAGAGATTGATCTTTCAGGGATCGATTTATCGCGTCTCATCTAGATGCAATAAATCGATCCCCGAGCGCTCTCCCGTCAACTCCGGAACTCCATCACAGCAAGAGGCTTCAGCAGAGTCGACAGGGGAGTGGCAGCAGTCAACTCAGCGCCGTGAAGATGCTGAGATACGTTGACCGGAATACATCGACTTCAGCTACACTATCAGTGTAGTCGAAGTTACATATGTTAAGTCGATCGCCCTCCTTCCCCCGCAATGTAGACCAGGGCTAAGTAAGAGCCAATTTCCAAAGTGTTCCAGTGCCCAGCAGTTTGCATTGTGACACTTCTGACCAGAGTTTTCCAAATAACTCAGTATCACAGTTCAGGGCAACTGAACCTGTATGTCCTCTCAGAGGTCTAGCAAGGGCACCCACTCTTAGGCTTCCAGTCCCCAGCTGTTGCCTCACTTGGGTGGAGACCTGCACCTCTCTCCCTTCTGACTGGGGTATGTCTACACTGCACTGTTCCCTGACTTCATGGTGTTATTCCCAGCACAGAGAAGTTGCCCAAGGACACCTGCTTGCTTTCTCTTCAGAGGTGGTTAATAGATGAAATTGCTACAGTTGTAAGGTAGCACACAACACTTCCTATGCAAGCCTACTTTATTCTTAAGCATTACAGAAAATGTTTATATAAAATGGTAAGAGAATCTACAGGTATGCTAATAAGCTCATCCTAACATGCATTCTGACAGGAGCAGTCCTTCAACTCGCCACACTACCACCCAAGGGGAATTCCTTGTGGTTACAAGTTCATCACAATTCATTGTGGTTACAAGTTTATCACCCTAGTCTTATGGGACCTCTGTAGGCCCAGTCCTACCCTAAGAATTGTGACCATCCGTTGATCAGGAGTCTTGTCCATTTTTAGATCAGGAAGAAAATCCTGAGTCTGTTTAAAACCAGGCTATTTATCCAAAAGCCTTTTGCTTGTATGTCGGTCTGTGGAGAATCCAGTTTAAACTAGTCTATGTGAACCTCACTGGGGGTGGTTTCAAAGGCTCATGTAAGAATTACATTAGCATCTACCTCCCTACTAGAGAAGGTATATACAATGCCACAACATCACATGCACAACTGCATTTTCAATATAATATGCCCGAAATGTATTAATAACACTAATTCAATAAAGTTTATCTTAATTCCATAAGGTTTGTTCAGGATATTGTCAGTCTGTCACTCAGCTACCACTTAGGTACCTTGTGACAACAGTGGGAGTGGAACACTTCTTAAAGATTGACTGCTCCATTCAGGGGTGCTTCATCTCCTTATGTGCTAACCTTTTAGCCTCCCTAGTCAGCCCAAGCTTAGGACAATGTCCTTTAATTGTCCACTCCCGCAACACTGCTCCGATCAATGGAACACTCACATCATTCAATGTTTTCCCCAGTGTTCTGGTAGCTATGGGGACAATCATACTCAAGGTAATAGGCTGGAAAGTGTGAGGATTTGGTGACTTGGATGTGAGCTATCCTGTACACTAATTGTACCTCCAGAGAATTTAATCACTAAGATGTAGGGGTATTTGCATAGAAGCTGAATACTAGAGTGTAGAGATGCTTGCAAAGTTCTTTGACACTGCAGTGAAGAGATCTGGTGAGACTTACATTGTATTTTGGATTCTATAGAGGTCAAGTGCGGTGTAGCCTGATCTATAGATTAAATATTAATTATATTCATTACTTAAGAATTTCCAGTTATTACTTTGAGGGCTGATAGGGTTCTTCTCCTAAGATCAGGCCCAGTATTACTAAACTTACTATATTGTTGGGAACCCTGATGTGCATGGTTGCAACACACACTTTATTGGAACTCTTCTATATTTACAATAATTTATTAAAACATTTAGCAAAGTCACAAACACTAACTCAGTAAGGTAGATAGAGACAATATAGAAAGTATATCTGAAAATCTATACTCAGAGAATCCCTTTCAAAACAATATGAAATGTTAGCCATTAAATTCCTAATCACCATCACCTTCCCTCTCATCTCCAGAGGCCATCATTCTGGCAACTCCTAAGGGCTACATCTCTCTCCTCCACTACCCAAAGGCTGCGATATAATTTTTATAATATGTTACAGTGACACCACTAAGGCTCTACAGTTCTATATTGTTTTATTTTTGAATGCAGTTATTTTTTGTACATAATTCTACATTTGTAAGTTCAACTTTCATGATAAAGAGATTGCAGCATAGTACTTGTATAAAGTAAATTGAAAAATACTATTTCTTTTGTTTTTTACAGTACAAATATTTGTAATAAAAAATAAATATTAAATGAGCACTCTACACTTTGTATTGTGTGTTGTAACTGAAATCAATATATTTGCAAATGTAGAAAAATCCACAAATATTTAAATAAATGGTATTCTATTCTTGTTTAATTGTGTAATTAGTAGATTAACTTTTTAATCGTTTGACAGCCCTATTTTTCCCTTAGAGAGATGTTTACATATTATTTGAATACTTTGTTATGTACATGACTGAAATAACTGAGAAAGAATCAAACACAGTGAAATTCAGTTAATCAAATCATCTGGTGAAAGAGCAAATCTGCTGAAACCATTCTTGCTGAGCTAATCAAAATGTATATCAAAAATAAAATACCTCAGATTTTTCTACGTATGCTTAGATATACATACAAAAGAATACCATGCAATTAAAATAAGCTACAATCAAGAGTTTAGCTTGCGTTCATGTAACACAAAACTGCAGCGGGCTGTCAAACTATAATACACAAATATGAAAGCTCCACAAAGAGCTAATGGTTCAACAGGCAGTAGAGAAAAATTATGTTTAAATAAGATGATCCAGAGCCATGTTTTTCTTTTCACTTTTCAGGGGCAGGAAAGGAAGACAATCCAGTGCTATCCAGTTCTTTTTGATATAGATGGCAGTAACGTTTCAGCCTAGGTCAAAGCACTTGAATTTCTGTACAAACAGCAGTCTCAGTAGCGACATTATATTTTTTTTAATGATAATCTTGTAGATATGTGGTTTCTGCGGGGGAATGACACCAGAACATTTATATCAAACATCTCTGAATTTGAACCTTGACTGAATCAAGACTATAATGCCAAAGTCGTCACAATTATGAGGGGAAATAAAATATCCTTCTGGTAGCAAAATTCAAACCAAAATTAATCTTGCAGTTCAAATTATAGCTAACCAGATTACTTCATTATGTATGAAAGATGTAACCTTCTCAGCTCCTCAATCCCCTCCGCTCCAACCCTCCTCGGAATCCCTATCAGAAATGCAATGTTAAGGTTTTGAGATGTGGTACTCAAGTCAGTCTATTGATTCAGAAAACTTAGTTTTCCCATGCTGCACATTCTGCATATAGATTCATAGAAACACAGTGCTGGAAGGGACTTTGAAAAGTCATCTGGACCAGTCTGGTGGGCTGAGGCAAGATCAGGCATAATTACACCATCACTGTAACCTCCAAATGATGGAGATTCCACAACCTTCCTTGGAAGTCCGTTCTAGTGCTTAGCTATCCTTATGGTTAGAAAGTGAGGTTATTACACAGGGAGTCGTGAGCTGTCAGTCTCTATCTCAAACCCTGCTTTGCCTCCAGCATTTATAATGGTGTTAAATATATAAAAATGTGTTTTTAATTTATAAGAGGAATCACAGTCAGAGGCTTGCTATGTGAAAGGGGTCACCAGTACAAAAGTTTGAGAACCACTGCTCTTGAGGGCCCTTACACACTCCTCCACAGTCCCTCTTGTTGCTAGTGACATCCCCACACAGGGTTGGTTTAACAACAGAAATAGTTGAAAGAATCCTCAGAATAAAGTCCATTCCCATAACACAGAAGCTCATAGTCATCTCTGGTTCTTCTGCCACACAAAGCTGTTCCTCTGTCCCAGTCTGCTCCACTCACTGCCACTACTGCCAGCCTTTTCAGGCAGGGGCTCAGCCCTCTCGCTCTGGTTTTCTTCTCATTGAAGCTTCAAACTCCCTACAGGAACTTTGCTTCCTGCCATTTCCTGAGCTGCCCGTTCACTGCAGCCCTTATAGGGAATTACTTGATCCACCAGGTAATCAGAGTTGGCTGGCCCCAGGCCCTAAGGAACAAACTACCCTATCACAATACCTCTTGATTTTCTCAAAAGCCCGGGAAAACAGATGGACCTTGCATCATATCCTGACAGTCAGACTCAGACTCTGAACCACGGTGGGAAGTGAATTCCAGGATCAAGAGACCTTCACTGAGAATGTTCCAAAGGCATCCCCTCCTCATGATTAAATCAGCCCCAGTATTTCAGATCATCTTATTTCTGATGGCATCACATGAGGGGAGAGGGGGGACTCTCAAAATGCTAGAGCCCATACCGTTCAGCATATAAGTAGCCAAAACTAGCACTTCCAAACTTGAAAGTGATTTGGAAGGCAGTACACAATTTGGAGTGTATATCCCTCTATGATCTACAGTAGCAGATACAGTGTGCTGCAGTTATCCAACCATGTATAACAAAAGCATGGGTAATTGTAGTGAAGTCTTCATCCATATTAAAAAACTGAAATCTTCTAACCAGACTTTGATGGGCCAAACCCTGCAGACAGGGCAATGTGCAGAGCTGCCAGGTCGTGCCTTGCAAAGGAGCTGGAAAAGGGACATGCCGCTGCTTTCGGGAGCTACATGAGGTAAGCGCCGGCCAGAGCCTGCACCCCGGGCCTCTCCCTGTGCCCCAACCTCCTGCCCCAGTTCTGATCTCCTTCCCACCCTTCAAACCTCTTGATCCCAGCCCAGAGCACCCTCCTACACCCTAAACTCCTCATCCCCAGCCCAGAACCCGCACCGCAATCTCCCCCTGCACCCACTTCCCCACCCCAGCCTTGAGCCCCCTCTCACACACTGAAATCCTCATTTCTGGCCCCCCAGAGCCCGCATACCCAACCAGAGCGCTCACCCCACCCATACCCCAACCCCAATTTTGTGAACATTCATGGCCCGCCGTACAATTTCTATTCCCAGAAGTGGTCCTTGGGCCAAAAAGTTTGTCCACCCCTGTGCTATCGTGTGTGACTGCCCATATAAAATCTGCAGTACTGTTTTGTAATTTAAGAGGAAGAGTTCCAGGATGATGTTTGTATTAAATACTCTCTCCATCATTTATAGAGAAGATGAAGAAGGTTGTGGTGATAGCTGAGCAACTCAGACCTTGGATCCTGATTTATGCTTGGCTATGGCAAAGAAACTATGCTGGTTTTATTGGTCATTGATCCTCTTCTGGTGATAGATGATCAGGTATCCATGTTAATTTGTCATTAGATATCATTTAACTATTTGCTGTTATTGATCCTCCTGCAGTCCCTTATGGAAGTAGTACATATCCTTCTTGTGTTGCTCTTTGTTGATTTTTCTCTTTCATTTTCTTGAGAGATCCCAGAGAGTAAAACTGGGCAGCTAATTATCAACCATAGGGGTTCTCTATTGTGTTCCAACCAGACAACTAGTCACCCCTCCTACTTAAAGCATGCAGTGATGAGATACAGGCTGAACTCTCATCAGTATACAGTGTCACTCAGCTATGTAGCTCTAATCTGACCAGACAGTGTGGTTTATCAAGTGATTACAGTTTAAATGAGGGCTAGTGAGCTAAAACTCATTCCTGGAGGCAGTGCTTGTAGTCTGGGAAGCAAAACTTGTCCAAAAGAGATTATTTCTGTTCTCTTGGTTGGGACACACCTGCCTTACAATATTGAGACATGCCATGCTTTACAATATTTCCCACCTGGAGGTTTTGCTGAATACCTAGATGACCCCTGGTACCTAGGCCAATCTTCTTGGCCAATGGGAGCCGCAGAGGCGGCACCTGGGGGGGGGCAGCATGCAGAGTGGAAGCTCCCGGCTATCCCTATGCATAGGGGCGGTGGGGGGGGGACCATGCTGCTGCTTCTGGGAGCCGTGTGGTGTGGCCACAACTCTGCTCTGTGGCTGGAGCGCCAGAGGGTGCTGTGCCGCTGCTTCTGGGAGCTGTGTGGAGTGGCTTACAACTCCGCTCTCCAGTGGGAACTCGAGGGCCGGATTAAATGGCCCGCAGGCTGTATTTTGCTCACCCATGCTTTAGCACATGACCTTTTTCCAGAGTGAATTACTGACACATTATTCTTTTTTCATGAAGTCTGATTGCACACTATTACGGTTAATATTTATCTAGATATTTGGTTTACAAATTTGTTGATCATGTATCAGTTAGGGTAAAACTAATTGGATAGTTTGAAATGGAAAAAAGTTCACACGTTCATACACTTAAATCTCTTTGTGCCAACACATTATCTTTATCCCATTAGAATGTCTCATGCCATCTGTGCCATCTGTGCTGCCAGCTGGTCTGATGCTCCAAAAATATCCCTTCAATTATAGTATACTGATTAGTTTTTAGTACAAAATCAATTGGAACTTAACTGAATTATAAAAATAAAAACCTCTTTTGCTATTTGCGAGTTGATTTTCATAATGAAAACAAACACCACCACCACCACCCCATTATTTAGAGGCTTTAGATTTCGCTTCACATAAAAGCAATGGGATCGCCACTTACTTCACAAATAGTCCCACTGAAAGCACTAGGACCGCTTACAAATTAAGGTGCTACTTGGTGTTAGAAATATTTGCAGATCCCTGTACAACAATAGAAGCAGAACCTATTTATGTTTCCATTCAAATCTGAAGATTCATTAGAGAAAGTTAAGTTTAACAGAACAGTGATCTTTTATTTGCAGTATAATATCTAAGGTTTACTTTAATTTGCCCTAATACAAAGCAAATTATGGGTGAAATCCTGGCCCCACTAAAGTTAATGGCAAAAAAACCTCTGTGCTGATGCATCTTCACTGCTCTTCTTAACCATGGTAGGTAGATTAAAGCTTGCACTTGTTTGCCTAACCAAGCTGCAGCTAGTTACACCTCTGACTGCAATGAAGACATAGCCTGGCCCTAAGTGAATGTAGTGAGTCAGATGGATTGATGTTACTTATGTACTGAAGATATGGATGATGTACAAAGGTGTAAACTAACGTAGCAGGTGGCCCATTTTAACCTACACATACTTCCATCCTGATATTAGTTGCTTTTGTTGCTCCAGGTGGTCCCATGGGGTGTGTTGCCAGTGGTGCTGGAACAGTTTTTATAGTGGGGGGTGCTGAAGGCAGAAACCAAGTATTTGGTTGATTGCTCCTTCAAGCCAGAGGGCGTGGCAACATCCCCAGCACCCCAATTCCAGCACTTATGAGTGTTGTCAGCTGTCATAGGTTAAAGCAGCTACCATGCTACTCTACCCTGCACCCAGGTGATGACTAGCACAGAGCCAGGCAGAAAATCAGGGAGCTATAACCTGCTCACTGGCATTATCTTCACTCTGCTACCCCAAGTGAATCCAGATGTAGAGAACCTTGACCTATGGTGAGAGAGTTTGCTATGTACTGGAGGTCCCAGCTTTCCCATGGGATGCACAGAATTTGTTTCTAGCCTTGATAGTTTCCATGATCAGATCTTAAAACCACAATATGTTTATGCATGAAAAAGTAATTTTTGGTATTTTCAGGAGTCACATATGCAATAGTTTTAATTTTCCTCTGCACAACCTGTACATTTGGAGCCGGAGTAAGAAGAATATCTTGCCTTCACAGGTGGAGGGATATGGAGAACAATACTGAAAACTATTGAAACTATCTAAAATATGCCTAGGTATATGACATATGTGGCAAACAGAGGATATCTACTGGTTTGCTTTGAAATAATGGTTGTAATGGGCATTTGGCTAGGTTCAACTACATAATTAAAATAAAGCTAAGATTTTGTCATGGTTATTTTTAGTAAAAGTTACGGATTGTCATGGGCAATAAACAAAGAGTCCTGCAGCCCCTGAGGCCGAAGCAGAGGATGTCATGGAGGTCTCTGGAAGTCACGGATTCTGGAGTCCGTTACTTCCATTGGCCTCTGTGATAAACGAGGGGGAGGGGAATAGCTCTCTTTTGTGGACACCCAGCCAGCCAGTTAGCTATAGAATCTCTCTTGGTAGCTGTTCTCTACTTGTTTTACCTGTAAAGGGTTAAAAAGTCTGACTGCAGCCTAGGTGAAGGGAAATGAGTGGGCACCTGACCAAAAGAGCCAATGGGAGGGCCAGACTTTTTTAAAATTGGGGAAAAAACTTCCCTTCGTCTGTCTGTTGTGGTTCTCCAGGGAAGAGGGGAACAGAGTAGCAGTTATGCTGTGAGAAGTTGAAGGCGAAGTATGAAAATCATCAGAATCATAACTAGAATTGCTTATTTGGAACCCAGATATGTAAATAGATCAAAAAATGTGAAGGAAGATGCAATTAGGTTTATTTTGTTTATTTTTTATGGCTTGTGGATTCCTGATAACCCCAGATGCTTTTGTTGCTTGTAATCTTTAAGCTGAACCCCCACAAAACTACTTTTGGTGCTTAATTTTTGGAATTGCTCTTTTAAAAATCTAGCACTAGTCTGAGTTTTCAGATATATTTTCTTTCTTTTTTGTTTTTAATAAAATTTACTTTTAAGAAGAGGATTTGGGTTTTTGTGTCTTAAGAGGTTTATGCATATGTTTTTTAGTTAGCTGGTGGCAACAGTTGATTTCTTTGTTTTCCTTTCTCAGCTCTTCCCAGGCATGGGGGGCATGTGAAAGGGCTTGAGGTACCCCACAGGAAGGAATTCCCAAGTGTGCATTCTGGGTTCCCAGAGGTTTTGCATTTGGGTGGTGGCAGCATCTACCCATCCAGGGTCAGAGAGAAGCTGTAACCTTTGGAGTGTAATACAAACCTGGAGTGGCCAGTATTAATTTGTAAAGAAAACAAGGAATTATTGTGGCATCTTAGAGACTAACCAATTTATTTCAGCATAAGCTTTCGTGGGCTATAGCCCTCTTCATCAGATACACAGAATTCTTGCAGGCCCTCACCTTCTGAACTCAAAGTACCAGAGTGGGGAATCAGCCTTAACAACCTCTGTGACACAAAAGTAGCCTTACTTATGAATTATATAGTCACCCTGCCCACAAAATCTTTATACCACATAATGAAGAGCTCTATTTTCACATAGATTCCTCTCCCCACACCCCACCCTACCCCACCCCACCCATAGGACTAATGAGGGAAATCAGAACAAGTGGGAATACACAGAACAGATTTTCTTGCCAAAAAGAAGACACTGCTCACAGGAACAGCAGGGAGGTCCCAGCAAAATAACATTGCCAAAGCTTTCTACGCTTGCGTGAAACAAAGAGTGCTGAGTCCTCACAGTTTCCCAGTTTCTGACTGAATAGCTGTGCAAGTTGATTCTACCCAGAGATGGCTTGCCTGCTTCAAGACCCATTAGGCCTAGGATGCAGACAGATGGAAGAGACTTATTCAAGGAAGGCTAAAAGAAAAGCAAATTCAGTTAGAAAAAAAGGAAACCTAACCCAGAGAAAGCAAAACAGACAGCAATTAATTATTTGAATAGTGCTGGTTTCACTGGTCCTTATCCCCTTGCTTCTACTTTTTTTTTTTAAGCTACCTAAAAGTCTCCCACTCACTCTGCCTCACCTTGTAACAAGTAAAAAAAATCTGGATAGCCTTTGCCTTCCGTATACCACTGTTTTTGTTGGGTTCTCTAGATCTGATATAGAAACGGTTCTTCTATCCCTGGTCAACTTCTCTTGAAAATACAATTGTATCATAGTGCACTAATAGTCTGTGTTCTGCATACTTCAGTAAAGAAAATGCAAGTACAGTATCATTAACAACATCAGTTCTTTATGTGCTGTACCATTTACAAATAGACATTCAGAAATAGCACTTAATTTTGAATACTCTCAATATATTTAGCAGCTTAAATTGCTGGAGTAATGCCCAGACAAAGGGGCAAGATATGTAAAGATTGATTCAGTTTGGTAAGTGTCTCATGAATAAATGAGTCCCTCTAGTTAATACAATACATTAAGTTGTATTATTACTTTTGGGCTGAGATCTTTTTAAAAAAGCAATACTTGGACTAGAAGTGAAAGATACTGTAAGAACAGAGATAGGATAGATATCTATTTTGGTTTCACCTCCTCCCCGGTTTCCTAAAAGCAGTGATCCTCTGTGCCGTCTACAATACCTGATCCTTTCAAAGATACTTGAGAGTTTTCAGTTACAGACTGAAGAAGTCAATTGAAGAAATCAAGTTCCGTAGCCACTTAACCCTGCAAAAACTACTGAGCAACAGAAAACAGAGAAAGCCAACACCAGGTGTCAGATTAATAGGAGGCCAGACAGCCACATCCTTTGCTTTGTAGTTTGCTTCAGTGCTCAGGGTGTATATTTTTAACTTTATCCCAAAGAGTTTAGGTTTTTTGAGTGTCTACACTGCATTAGAGCTGACAACTATCATGAAGATGAAGACCATTTTTTTTTTCTAAATCAACAACACTTATTTTTATGTCGGCATTTTGGGCCCAGTCCTGCAAGGTACCAAGTTCTTTTAACTCCTGTTTAAATTGTTGGAAGTGGAAGGTTCCCAGTGTTCACAAGAAGAGCTCAGGACATCCCAGGAGCAAGATGGGTTGGTATCATTACAGAATGGGAGAGGCCAAAAGACTTCCATATCTCCATTGTCTAGGTCAGTGTTTCCACACCCTGCTGGAAGCAGCCATTCCGGATTACATCAAAGAAAGAACACATTCACTATGAAAAAGCCTGTCAGAAGCCAAACAGTTGGTGGGAGGGTCTCTATTAAGCTCTCGAATAGAGTTAGCTGAATAATGCTCTTTGCCTCCGAGGAAGCTCGTGGAAGTTGCTTTATGGTAACACTGCTGAATGGGGAAAGGGAGGGAATGTCAGGCCAGAAGACAAGTGTTGGGAAGCAGCTGCACTAGACAGCATATTCTCTTCCAAACTGGGCAGATTTCCAGGAAGCAACACGCATGAAAGTTAATGCTGCATCTGCCAACATCCCAACCTCATTCAGAGAGGTGCAGGAATGGCAAGGGAGACAATGGCAGCAGGCTGCTGAGAAGTCCATAGGGATTCAAGACTCAGAAATGTAGCGAGGCAGGCCTTCTGTGTGAGGCCCTTTCAAGCAGGGAAGAGCAAAGCAGCAACTCTGAGTTTCTGCATACAGATCTTTTTGAGCCATCTTTCCCAGAGACTCTCTGTTGGGAGCCTTTAATCCTTTAGACCGTTTATAATCTGGGAGATCTTAATTCCTATGTTCCCTGCACTTTAAATCTAAGGTGATCTGAGCTCCCAGGTTGTGCTTCTCCAGTTGGTACCTTTGTAGTAAGCATATTTTAAAAGTACACAGTTATTTGTGGGAAATGGTTTTGAGGCAATAAACTTTTTTTATTATTAAAGCACTTTTTAATTGAAGTGCTAGCAAGACTGATGTGACACTTGTCTCTAAGCTTTAAAAAGAATGGTTATACCAAGTCGCTATTGCGCTAGTTCTTCACATTTAATGTTTATTCAGTGCCTTCATGTTTGTTTGTGCTGAACCTAGAACAATGGGGTCTTTTATCCCAGTCATGGCCTCTGGACATTACCACTCGTATATTTATAATTAAAATATTAAAAATTAATCAGGAAAAAGTATCAAGGATGTTTTCATGTCCTTGCACAAACTTTTACAGTAGGGTGATGCAGCAAACCAGTTCCATCCAGAGAATGATGCTACATTAATTTCATAAGTGCTTGCAACTGCTCAGACACTTGGCAGCTACACACATTGCTCACTTTGCCCAGTCCATTTTGTAATCACACATTAAAAGCCCCTTTTAAAACAAATCACTCAAATAATTCTAAATTATGGGAATTTGCGTTTTTCCAATTGCACACTTAATGACCTGGTATACACAGTTGTACATAATACCTTTTCTTGCTAAATTGTGTCATTAACTATTCAGTGCTGTCCTGAAGGGGGAGCATTGTCTCATTGAGATGACAGCACTTATAAGTGGAAAAGCAACATCTTATTTAATATTGCAGATCTAACACCAAATAACGTTCTCCATGGCAGTGCTCAGCTGTGGAATTTACTTCCATACTTCATCTGACAGAGCTCAGATTTGGAGGACACATTGCAAGACTCACCCGTTTTTCCAGTCACTTGCTGGGAGAGCAGTTGACTGGGGTTATGGAGTGGATGAAGGGCTACGTTTTATTCTAGGACGAGGATTAAGGGCTTGTCTGCAGATGACAGTTAATCTGGAATAAAGTAAAATGTGAATTTAAAGTGAAGTAACTATTCCTGATTTACTTCAAGTGTGGACATTTTTATGAGTGCTTTATTTTATGTTATTTTAGTGGATTAAGCTATTACAGCAGAAGGCTGTCAGTAGACTGGTTTGTAGGCAGTCATGGCTAGTGGCCGGAGTCAGATGTTCAGAGCCAAGGGTCAAGTTAGAGTCAGGAATCAGAGCCGAGGATCAGAACCAGATTATCTGGAGTCAGGGAAGGCTGCAGCAGGGCTGATTCAGAGGCAGGACCAAGGCTGGAACAGGATGGGAACAAGGCTGGGTTCAGGGCAGAATCTGGGCCGGAGCAGTGAAGGAGCAAAGCAGGAACAGAGCTTGGTGAGAGAAGCACAAGGAGGCAGAGTGTCCATAGGCATGTGCATTGAGCAGCCAGTGAGCTACTGTTGCAGCTAGGTTTAATCAGCTTGCTGGCTTCTTCAGCCAGTCAGGCAGGGCGGTCCATCAGGCAGTTTAGCTGCCTCATTAGGGCATCAGAAAAACTGAGCAGGCACAGCTGAGGGCCATACTCCTGACAAAGCCACTCATACAATAAGAACATCTATGCACAGAATTAATCAGGAACAACTATTCTGGAATAATACTCCATGTAGACAAGTCCCTATTCTTTCCAGGGAAGATTTTTTTATTGTCTTTTTATCACAATTGATTAAATGTTGTGTATTTGATAGGCACAATTAATAAATTCAAATAAACAAAAGTTTAATATTGAAGAATTATTGGCCAAGAGTAGAGTCCTAAACTTACTTTGAAAATAAAATCTAAAACAAATAAAGCAAAGCAGACATTTAATAGCATCATCCTTCCATATGAATAAATCCAATTCATCAGAATTTTCACCTGACACACAACCTCAGCCAGATAAAATATGGTCTGTCCAATAAAATGCATAAACAGTTTCTCTTGGTTTCAACCTTTCATAAGAAAATAGAACATTTTTATAGCATTTTGATACCGTACAGCTTCTTGCTTTATTAGCTAGAGCTTGATAAATGAAACAGCTGCAGTTCACAAAATACGCGCACAATATTCTCATAAACCACCGACTGACTCCAGAGAGGGAATCTCAGTCAAGAACACACATTTGGCCAAGGTTTTATTAAAATCATATTGAAGCACACAAGTTTGTAAAACCACAAGAGCCAAAGATCCATAGTACTATTCATTTTCTCCTGAGATGCTGATTAAGAGATATAGTGCAGTTACTTAGAGTATAAGAATCTCTGGTTGCACTTAATATAACTCTATTTTTCAAGTGCTTAGTGCTTTATGCTGGCTTAAAGCTAAACATGTATCCAAAACACAGTAGTAAAAAGCCCAACATCAATCACATTCGCAAATGTCTCAACTTAGGCATGACGGGTGACATCTTGCCCCCTTTGAGGTCAATAGGAATTTTGCCATTGACTTCACTGGGGACCAGGATTTCACCCAAAGAGTAGAATAATAATTCTCCTGGAATTCATGCATTCTTTCATGATATGTGTTTTTGACTAAAACGTTCTCAGACTCCCCATAGACAAGCTCCTCTTCTCTCATCCTTCAAAAAATAAAAAAAACTGATAAGGGCTCACCTATTGCCTGGAGACATAACGTATCCACCACATTCTCTATTTGTTTAGAATTGTACATATTTTGCTGTTACATTATATAACCTCTCTGGGGAATTCTATAGCTCTGCTATGTTTGGCTCAAGAACTAGAAAGACTTTAATGACCGGAGATTTATTAGGGGAAACAAAGAGTCACACAGTGTAAATGTGGATTACACCAAGATCAATGCCACGGCAGCTCAGTGAAAAATCTCCAGCTTCCTGGTGCCCTAACAATTCATATTTTAATAGATTATTACAAATTACATTTTCACCAGTTTGAATGGAGATGGAATTTTATGTATCTTTCCCTGCAAGTATTTATAAAGAACAAAAGAGTGTAATTAGTGATCCTGGAATCAATGTATGAAGAGTAACTCAGCATCAGTTTATAGATCTGTATGACCAGTCTCTGATTTAAAGGAGCCACAGACAGATCTCCACAGATTTACTCCTATTTACAAGAGCAGAATCAGTCCTCAGGGTCTGCAGGGTTAAACAAAGAATATCTATAAATATAAATATGTGAAATAAAACTGACAAGGGCACCAGAGGTAATACACCTAAGTCATGTGCCTTCTGAGATACTGATCAGCAATATATAACTTGTAATGTGAATGTAAATTCTCAGCCTCATTAAGCTACTATTGTTTCAGTTAAGGTATGGAAGCACATTTCTCCTCATTGTGAAGGTGTACAAGTATTGTGTTAGGCACTGGATAAACAAAGAACAGCCTAGAGGTGCACAAGTGAATATTTATTGAATTACCTACCTGTGGGTTACCAGAATGCCTTGGATTCAATCCTGATTTCAGTCTAGAGTGGTATTCTCTTTTCTGTGATCCTGAATACTGCCAAAGAAGAAAGCATCGCTGGAGGAGGACACTGCAGTCAACGGAGATTTATCTGTGCCCAGGACAACAGACCTGGTCACACTATAAAGTGATGATCTCCCACACAAGTGAACATGCTCAAGACAGATTTGCTCCTGAAAATGGGTGGGCATTCAGCCTGGCATGGTCATAGCCCTCAAACAATGTCTTCTGGAAAGGGGTTCAGGGCAAATCAGAACTCAGTGCCAGTCCTACTCTGGAGACTGTTCTCCAGCCCAAATGGGTTACCTCCTGGGAGACAGACAACTGGAATTTTTAGTAGTTTATCTTACAGACCATGAGTATCTATTACTGAAAGATGCAATCCTATGACCAGACAAGAGCACAGGCATGGGACCAGGATCAAGAGGTTATCCAAGTGTTCTGATGCCAATGGCCTATAAGAATAATGAGTGTCCTAGCAAGACACAAATACACAGAGGAAGAGCCCAAAGATAATGGTGAAGATTTGGCAATGAAGATTGCCCAGAGTAAAAGGCAGGTAGTAGGGACAGGATAAGTGAATGCAGTGTGAAGGTAGGAAGTCAGGCCCACCTGTAGTTGGTTTGCAGGATGGACCTGGGAGTTTCCATAGTTGTTAATAGCAGGAACAGAATCCCCATTATTTCTGATTGGGGAAAAGGAGGAAATGGATGTAAATGACTGGCTTGTGAAGGTCTTCCATTTCCTATCGCAGGCAGCAAAGTCCTGCAAGGTATCAATGGGCATCATCAGCACATGCTATCACCAATCCCCCAGGCATCTGGGGAAATGGTTCTTGAGCCATCTCAAAGAACCAAAGATGGACCTGAGTGGAACCTGACCGAGGGACCCTGGACAAGCCATCCTACAACAGGGGAACAAATCCTCCCAGCGTGGGATTTACCCTGGCCAGAGCTGCCCCCACAGCAGAAGGACAAGGAGGATGAGGATGCAGAGTACTAGTGAAACCCCTCCTGTGAGATCTGCAGAAAGACAAGTAGGAAGAGTCCATGGAAGATGGCAAGACCTGTCAGGACACCTAAAGTGGTCTAAATCCTCCCCATAAAGTTTCAGTCTTTTTAAGGGAAGGATGACAAATTTAGTCTTAACTCCAACTGTAGCACTCTTGTACATGCTCGGAGTTCACCATTGAGATACCCAAGGGCCTGAGAGCTATTCTGGAAGGAGGAAGCCTCTCTTCAAAATCTTCTTAGTAGGTTTCAACCTTGCGGTAGCCATGGCTGTGCAGATGAGGCTCTAGTTCTGCAGAGGCACAGGGCAAACCTTCCTGTGTAGAAGAATCTAGTCAGTGCCCATGTGAACTCCATCAAGTTTGCTCTCCCAGGTGCAAATCAAATTACTTCCTACTCCTCTCAGGTGGAGGAAGTTGTCGTTGGAAGTAAAAGGGGCTCTCCATTTCTGTTAGGAGAAGGAAGAGCTGGAAACCAGAATGAGAACAAAGACTATAAAGACTACTCTGATTGGCCTGGGAACCATAGAGATATGTGAGGAGAAGTATAAACCTATGCCTGATGTAGAACAAGGACTTGAACTTGGGACTCTTAACTCTCATGTTAGTGCCCCGACTGCCAGGCTAATAGCTATTCTGAGCTAGGCTTTTTTTCACTCTCTTTGATGGAGCTTTTCTATTTTCTATAAATAAGTATTCATTGGTCCAGAGAGATTCCATAGCCCAGTCTTGAGGCCACTCATCTGCAATGGGGAGACTTGGATTGAAGACACTGCTCCAAATCTTGATTCTGGGTCTCCAACCTCTCTGTGAATGTCCTAACCTCTGGACTATTGGCTAGTCTGAGGGCCGTCTGTGTTTGCTTTCCCATGTAAAATTTCAAAAGACCCCAGTTTCAAATAGATGAAGAGCATGAAAAGTTTTTGAAATCTCAAAAACCCATATGCAAATTACCATAAAGTCAGTGGGATCATATTCAAAGCTGAGATCAGTAGGTGTCACTCCAAGAACTTTCAGGCATATAATTCCAAGGCATTATATATTGTGGCAGATTGGTGACTTTTTCAATGACTATCCCCTGAAGCTTGTTAAGAATGTTTATTCATTGGTTGAAGCAACCAGGATAGTATTCAGGCTGTAAAACTCTTTTCCAGTTCCAATGCTGGAAATATTTAATGGAATGAACTAAATCTCAGGGTCAGGACATTGTAATGTTTTATTTGAAAGGTTAAAGATTCTGTATTCTGAACCTGTGGTTAAATCATCTAAACACTATAGCAGTACAAAATTTCAGTCCTTCTGAATTGGTAACATTTTATACCCGTTTTGCACAGATGCAAATGACTAGACAAGTTGAAGCTAAGAAAAATCAGGTCCATTAACTGTAGTAGAGTTGCTCTAGACATGGTATGGGCAACTGGTGGTCTGGGGGCCATATCCATAATTTTATTTGGCCTGCCACTGTCCAGTCTGAGGCAGGTAGTCTGGTGAGGCCAGGGTCAGGAGAGGAGCAGAAGAGACATCTTAGGGGATGTGCATGTACACATGTGACAAGATGCTATACTTAGAGCCAATGGGCCAGAGTGGGAAGTCAGGTCCAGCCCTGCAGGCTAGGAACTGCCACTGTGATGTGAGTGAGGGCGGGATCACACTCCAAACCACAACTGTCTCACAATGGGACAGGACCTGCCCCCCAATCTCATACCCCAAGGCCACCAAAAGATTTCAGTGGATTCTGTGCCTAAAGTTGTTCAGCACTGCTCTAGATTTACATTCTGACTTAGTAAGTTTGTACAGACGGTTGTTGATTAGGCATATTCATGCCACAAGTGCAGGGGGAAAAAAATCTAAAATTCCTTTAAACAAAAGAATGAGAGAGTTGAAAGCGTTCAAGCAAATTTGGTTTTTTGCTTCATTAACTCTAGTAATGAGCAAGAAAACAAATGAAAGTGCATGCTTCACAACCTGAAGAGAGCTATAGGTTCAAATTGATATAGTAATCACAAATCAAACATTATATCTTTGGTGAAGCACATTGTGTGGTGATTAAAGGAGCCACTCATGGCAGATATTCCCCTGAAGCATTAAAAATGAGTTGGTCAAGGAAAATTAAACAATTCAGCTCATCTTAAAAAGCATATTTGCTTACCAATGTTTAGACAAATGGATAGTACAGTGAAGAAGATTGCTTACACAGAGACATAGATGGTGTCTGTCTCCTTTCTCAGAATTCTGAAGCTAAGCCATTGTCTGAAGCTGACATTAGAGCATTTTTCTTAATCATTCACACATAAGTAATAAAACAAAAGTTCACTCTTGGCATGGTAACAACACTTTCTTTACAAGAAGCAAAAATAACAACATGCTGTTTTTAAAGATCACTATGTTATCCACTTAAATACATATTCACTATACTTAGAGCCTTATGTTTCACGGTCTTACATCTGGGATAATCATTTACATCTGTGAAAAGTGAAAGTAAGAAGCTGCCAAATCAGAAAGATAGTATTTTACATCACACTGTATAGAGGTATGTGACTGCACAAGGTGCAGAATCAGGGCCTGTATGTTGTGTAGCTCAGTGATGATGTTCCGTGCTTAAATAATGTGAAGCAGACAGTTCTGTTTCTGCTGAAGTCAAGAATTTTGCCACTGACTTTGCTGAAGTAAGATTAAGCTATTTAATTTATTATTCATTAAAGTAACCATTATATTTTCAAGATGTTGCAAGAGATTTAACTGTCCAGTTACAGTTAGACAATACAATACAACTCTTGAAAAAGTTTGCTGTTAATTACAGTACAAAGTACCACTTTGCGCTATAAAGCAGCATTTACAATGGTGCATTTTTTTCAGTTTCTACAAAAAGGGCCTGATCCTATAATTATTGAGGCAAAATCTCATTGTGGTCAGTGGCAATTTTGCCTCAGGATGGGTTGCAGGATTGAGGCCCAAAGTCTTGAAATAATGATGCTCACTTTGTGCAGTTATTTTGCAACATGAGAGCAAAATACTACTGTTTTATAGTCATTTAGCATAAAAGGAACCAGGCAGTGGCCAGTCAGGCCCTGTATACATATGTTGATGGGTACTAAACAGTATTCCATTATCTCAAAAAACTTATACTTTTCAGGATGTACCACATCTTCTTCTACATTAAGAATTTCAATAGGAAATATATCTTTAGATCTTGAGCTTGTCCAGGCAATAATCTGCTTTGTCAAGCAGCAGTTTCTAAGCGGTTTTCTTAAAGTTATCAAGTTTTTGTGATATTGTTGCAAATCTTCCATCCTCTTGCAATTTCTCTTCTCAGTAAAAATTATTTCCATCCTAAGCAACAACTTAACCTTTAGGATAGGTTTAGATTTCACTGAAACATATATATGTAGCCAGAATTTTTATAGGTTTTTTGGGGGTAAGTTTTAATGGTCTCACTAACCATTAGGTTCAGCTGACATAAACTTTTGTATTAAATAAACTAAATGGAATTAATTTATTCACACCCTTTTAATTGGAGTTATTTACTTGGTATATTAATAAAATTATTATTTGTAACACGCATAGAAATCAATACATACTGAATAACTCCCCAGGTTTTAAGTTATTTTCATCAACTTTATCTATTTTGCTTAAAATGACATTAATAATTCTACAACCTCTTTTGGTTATAAATAAAATCATTACCTCTTACCTTGATTCATTGTCATGCGCATTACCCAGATTTATGGTTCTTCTGAGCAGGATGCGATTAATGGCCCTGCAAACCTTCATGAGAATAATTCCAACGGTTGAATCTCCCACTCCAAACTGGTTAGCGACTGATCAGTAGCTGTCTGGAGTTGCCAGCCTCCAGAATGCAATAGCCACTCACTTCTCCACTGGCAGGGCAGCTCTCAATCTCATGTCCTTGCGCCAGAGGGCGGTGGCAAGTTCATCACACAGTCCCATGAAAATGGCTTTTCTCATCGGAAAGTTCTGCAGCCGCTGCTCATCATCCCAGACTTGCATGACGATGTGATCGCACCACTCAGTGCTCGTTTCCCAAGCCCAAAAGTGGCATTCCACGGTGGAGAGCATGTCCATGAATGAGATAAGCAATTTTGTGTTGTATGCGTTAAGCGATTCAATATCATTGTTGGACTCCTCAGTGTCACTTTGAATCTTAAGGAGACATGCTGGCGAGACTCGTCAGCATGCTCCTCAGCAGTTCGGACTCCATTCCCACAGAACAAAAAAGAAGACAGCGCGCTGAACAGAAACCATTGAAAGATGATGCCAAATGTGGACAGAAGCACAGGGATCGCTGGGATGCGAAGTGATGCATCACGGGGTGTTGGGACAGGATCCAGAATGCCCTGCACCTCAGGCTTCCTTCCCACAAGCCACAGTGCCAGAATGGGAAGAGGTGCTCTGTGGGATAGCTGCCAATAGTGCACTGCTCCCAATGCCGCTGCAAGTGCCACAAATGTGGCCATGCCAGTGTGCTTTCAGCTGTCACTGTGGACAGACTGGAGCGCTCTCTGAAGGCTGGTTTAATCCAAAGCGCTCTACATCTGCAAGTGTAGCCAAGCCCTGAGTTACAGTGATGCAGTCATTAAACCAAACAGCCCTCAGGCATTAAGAATTAAAGGATATATTTACTGACCCATCTACTTTTGGGTTGGTCATTTGCCCTTAGAATAACCAAGACAAGCCCATTTTAGTATAAATATTGTAAATATTCCTCCTATCTGCACATGCCATTTTTAAGTATGTGCTAACTACATCACATAACTAAAGCTGCCCTTTAAGTTTTCCTGTCATATATATAGAGCAGTAACTAGTGGTCACCGTTAAAAACTTGAGATTTGTCTCCATTCCTGGCTAGCTCCACAGGCTGGAATGGAAGCCAGCCAGGGCCATAGCTTGGTCTCCTTCCAGGCCCACTTGAGGTGTTACACGCTGGAGACACTGATGGGGAACAATGTCTGTACTGCAGGGAGGGGAAGGGCTCCAATTGTGCCTGGCTGGTATACAGGGAATAAAAAAGGGCGGTGATTCTTGCACCTTCTTCATCACCTGAAAAGCGCTGTCTGGCCCTTAGCTTTTATAATGAAAAATTAGAGTTGAAAGTCCCCAGTGGGCCATAAAAGGAACCTGGGCTCTGGCAGGAATGGGAGGGGTAGTGTAAAACTTTCTCACTCTGACCCATCAGTAGGCAAGAGTCTAATTTGCAGGCAGTTACGTACCTAATTTAAAAGGCTGAACTGGGACCCATAAACCAGTCTCACAATTCAGTGAGTTCATGGAGAGAGAGAAAAAAAAACACCAGGTTGTTTCTCAGGTACTTAAAGAGCAGGAGACAAGTTTTCTGCTTCTAGCCAAACAGGCAATATCGGTGCACTGAGAGGAAAGATAGTCAGGTTGGGGCAGGGGAGGGAGAGGCAGAGGATGAGTTATATGCTTTGGATACCTTCCTAGCTGGAGCAGTTAAAAAGATCTCACCTAAACATAAGTGTTGATTTCAATGAGTTCAATGCAGCCGCGTACTCCAGGAATGGCTTTGATTCAGTGGGGATGAAGTTTTTATTTCTTCTCTGCTAAGGAGGTTCCAACTGTGAATTGGGGCACAGTTGTGATACCGACGTGACTCATTGTAGCCAAACAAAACATGGATTTGGACAAACCATACGCTAAGACTATTTTTACTTAATTATTTTCTTCAGTGAAGTGAAATTGAAGTTAGACTGTAATAATATGGACTAGGAAATGAGAAAAGGGAAGCAAGTAATAGGTAGTTTTTATGTCCTTCTGATGTATGTGGCACAGCTCCCAGACTATTTATCCTTCATGCTGTACAATGGTAAATTCAGATGTGCATGGTGGGTAGGGAACTATTAGGACATTTCATATTGGAGGTTGTTTAGGAGACAGTTTTGAATTGTACGTTCTATCTGACCTCTGGGCACTTACAGTCCCCCTCACTGTAGTATCAGAGCATTTAAGATAAGCACATTAGCTAGATATTTTTGCTAGCATCATAATCTAAAATGTCCACGTTGCTAATTAATTCTGTGTTCCTTGATATGATTCAGAGTTAACATTCCACATAGATGAGTGGCACAGTTCACATCTTACAGAGAAAAAGGTGTCAGTTGTTTCCATTCTACATTGTTTCTCTCCACTTGTGTTTTCAGTGTTATTTTCACAACCATTAAGACTGGATACAATTTTTAAAAGTGAATTCTGGAGCACAATTCTTAAGAAAAGCTGATGTGGATTCCACAGCAA
This sequence comes from Dermatemys mawii, assembly GCA_007922305.1. Taxonomy (NCBI): domain Eukaryota; kingdom Metazoa; phylum Chordata; order Testudines; family Dermatemydidae; genus Dermatemys; species Dermatemys mawii. Next base: position 25,854,733 of record ML677326.1, read on the forward strand.
ATTCGATGAGGTTCTAACTATATTGGCAGGTTTAAGATTAGCAGCCGTGTTAGTCTGTATCCATAAATAAGACGAGAAAGACTTTGTAGCACCTTAGAGACTACCCAGTTTATTTCAGCATAAGCTTTCGTGGGCTATAGCCCACTTCATCGGATGCATAGAATGGAACAGAAGTAAGATGCATTTATACACACAGAAAGACAAAAAGGTTGTACATTAGCATACCAATCCTAAGAGGCTGTTTAATTTGGATGGGCCATTATCAGCAGGAGAAAAAAGTAACTTTTGAAATGGATCTCTGTCTGGCAGGAGATAACTACTGAAGGTAACTTAACTAGAGAAATGCAATCAATTAGTGTAATGAGAGAACCATTCGCAAGTTCTGTTTAGCCCTAGGTTTATTGTGTGCAATTTGAAAATTAATTCCAGTTCCTCAGTTTTTCGTTGGAGTCTGTTTTGGAAGTTTTTCTGTTTCAAAATTGACACCATCAAGTCTTTAATGGAATGGCCAGGAAGACTGAAGTGTTCTCCTACTGGTTTTTGAATGCTATGATTCCTGATGTCAGATTTGTGTCCATTTATTCTTTTGTGTAGAGACTGTCCGGTTTGGCCAATGTACATAGCAGAGGGGCATTGCTGGCATATGATGGCATATATCACATTGGTCGATGTGCAGGTGAATGAGCCTCTGATGGTGTGGCTGATGTGATTAGGTCCTATGATGGTGTCAGTTGAATGGATATGAGGACAGAGTTGGCATCGGGCTTTGTTTCAAGGATAGGTACCTGGGTTAGTGTTTCTGTTGTGTGGTGTGCAGTTGCTGGTGAGTATTTGTTTCAGGTTTGGGGGGCTGTCTGTAAGCGAAGACTGGTCTGTCTCCCAAGATCTGTGAGAGTGAGGGATCATCTTTCAAGATAGGTTGTAGGTCTTTGATGATGCGTTGGAGAGGCTTAAGTTGGGGGCTCAAGGTGACGGCTAATGGTGTTCTGTTTTTGTCTTTGTTCGGCCTGTCCTGTAGTAGGTGGCTTCTGGGTACTCTTCTGGCTCTGTCAATCTTTTTTTTCACTTCTCCAGGTGGGTACTGTAGTTTTAAGAATGCTTGGTAGAGATCTTGTAGGTGTTTGTCTCTGTCTGAGGGACTGGAGCAAATGCAGTTGTATTTTAGAGTTTGGCTGTAGAAAATGGATCGAGTGGTGTGAGCTGGATGAAAGCTAGAGGCATGTAGGTAAGTGTAGTGGTCAGTAGGTTTCCGGTATAGGGTAGTGTGTGTGTGTCCATCATTTATTAGCACAGTTGTGTCTAGGAAATGGACCACTTCTGTGGATTGGTCCAGGCTGAGGGTGATGGTGGGATGGAAACTGTTGAAATCATGGTGGAATTCCTCAAGGGCTTCTTATCCATGGGTCCAGATGATGAAGATGTCATCAATATACCGCAAGTAGAGTACGGGCATTAGGGGATGAGAATTAAGGAAGCGTTGTTCTAAGTCTGCCATAAAAATGTTGTCATACTGTGGGGCCATGCGGGTACCCATAGCAGTTCCGCTGATTTGAAGGTATATGTTGTCTCCAAACGTGAAATAGTTGTGGGTGAGGACAAAGTCACAAAGTTCAACCACCAGGTTTGCCATGACAGTGTCGGGGATACTGTTCTTGATAGCTTGTAGTCCATCTTTGTGTGGAATGTTGGTGTAGAGGGTTTCTACATCCATAGTGGCCAGGATGGTGTTTTCTGGAAGATCATGGATGGATTGTAGTTTCCTCAGGAAATCAATGGTGTCTCGAAGATAGCTGGGAGTGCTGGTAGCGTAGGGCCTGACGAGAGAGTCCACATAGCCAGACAATCCTGCTGCTAGGGTGCCAATGCATGAGACGATGGGGCGTCCAGGATTTCCAGGTTTGTGGATCTTGGGTAGTAAATAGAATGTCTCTGGTCAGGGTTCTAGGCATGTGTCTGTATATTGGCAGTATAACATTTCTCAGTTTTTAAGAACTAATTCTAGAGAAGTTCATTTTCATATCTTGTTTGCATTTACTTACTTGTTTGCATTTCTACAATGTCCTTCAGCAAATGATATGGAGTCAAGATTTACACCATATTTTAATCTGATCAAAAGATCATCATCCATCACTGTATTAAATGTTCTGTATGATTTAAATGCCTGAATAATTGAAGTGATTCTTAATGGAATAATCAATGACAGAAGTGTTCTGTTAGCATATGCCTACTTTTCATGGCTTTGGGCAATATCTCAGTTAAATTAACAAACTGTCTCATATATCAGATGGTATTCAAGCAACCACAGTTCAGTTCTTAAAGCTAGTGGTTGGGAAGGTAATCATAAGCACTGCAGATAATGAGTTTTTGGACCTTCTAGTGTCATGCAGACTGATGAGTGGCTGACATGGGCAGAGTTTGCTGCTAAACTCATAAAGCAGACAATTTTGCCATCATCTCACTCTTATAATTAGGTACAGGGAGTATAAAGGAGATTGAAGAAGGAGAGTGAAGCCAGGCAAAACATTTTGATATTCCTTTTCAGAAATAAATATTTTTCTCCAGTTCTTGCAAAACTGCAATGATCGTGATTTCTCTTTTCAATGTTTTATATTAAACAGTGCATAATGCGGAGTGAAATATATCAGCATGTGTTGAAAATGCATTCAATTAGTATAATGACAATGACATTGAATGCATTTTCCTAGTTAAGTCTCTTTTACAGATTCTTATCAACTGTTAGACAGACAGATCCACTAAATTTTCACTACAAAAGGTTCTTTTTTTCTCCTGCTGATAATGGCCCATCCAAGTTAAACAGCCTCTTAGAATTGGTATGGTAATTTACAACTTTTGTTTTGTTTTTTTTTAGTTTTCTCTGTGTATAAATGCATCTTACTTCTGTTTGTTCCATTCTATGCATCCGATGAAGTGGGCTATAGCCCACGAAAGCTTATGGAAAAAATAAACTGGTTACTCTCTAAGGTGCTGCAAGTATTTCTCACTTTCTTTACGGATACAGACTAACACGGCTGCTATTCTTAAACCTAATTATTTTTGTTGCCCTCCGCTGGACTCTTTCCAATTTTTCCACAACTTTCTTATAGTGTGGGCCCCAAAACTGGACACAGTACTCCAGATAAGGCTTCACCAATGTCGAATAGAGGGGAATGATCACGTCCTTCAATCTGCTGGAAATGCCCCTACTTATACAGCCCAAAATGCCTTCTTGGCAACAACGGCACACTGTTGACCCATGTCCAGCTTCTCATCCAATGTAACCCCTAGGTCCTTTTCTGCAGAACTGCTGCCTAGCCATTCGGTCCCTAGTCTGTAGCCGTGCATGGGATTCTTCTGTCCAAAGTGCAGGACTCTGCACTTGTCCTTGTTGAACCGCGTCAAATTCCTTTTGGCCCAATCCTCTCATTTGTCTAGGTCCCTCTGTATCCTATCCCTACCCTCCAGCGTATCTACCACTCCTCCCAGTTTAGTGTTGTCATAAGTATAAAGTAGCCTAGAATTAGTGTTTAACTGTAAGGGGTTAAGCTAAAGGTAACCTGAGAGGTGGACAACTGACCAATGAGAAATTCCTCAGGAGACAAAGGATTTTGAGTTTCAGTTTCTCTCTGGGTCAATCTCTGTTCAGCTCGGCTATGGGATGAATCATACCTACTTCTTTCACTGTAACTATAAGCTTTCTATCCAGTAACAAGTAAGGTAGTCAGTAAGTTTACCTTCTTTTTATCACTTGGAAAATTCTCCAGTTGGTAGAAATTTCTCTCTGTGTTTCTCTAATACTGTAAAGCTTCAGCAGGAGGAGAAATTCGGGGAGGGGGTTGTCTTTAACTCATTATTGATTATTGTAGTGCTGTTCTACTGATTTTCTATAAGGGATTTATTCCTTTCTTTTTCTTTAATTAAAATCTTTCTTTTAAGAATTTTACTGCTTGTTTTCCATTGTGTAAGATCTTGGTTTTGGATCGGGCACGTCTCGCAGGATCAGGCGAGGTTTGTTTTTTTTTCTCTCAAGCTTCCCAGGGAAGGAAGAAGTTTGGGGGGCTTAGTGGAAAGGGAAAGAAGGGTCCCAAACCCCCCTTTGTCCTAGTTTTTGGATAACTGAGTTTGGTGGTGGCAGCATACCAGGTCCAGACACAGGAGAAGTTTGGGGGGAAAAGTTTTAACCTAAGCTGGTAAAATAAGCTTGGGGGGTTATTTCTTTTTTAATGCGGGTCCCCACATCTGTACCCTAGAGTTCAGAGTGGGGAGGCAATCCTGACAAGTGTCATCTGCAAACTTGCTGAGGGTGCAGTCCATGCTATCCTTCAGATCACTGATAAAGATATTGAACAAAACCAGCCCCAGGACCAACCCTTGGGGCACTCGCTTGATACCAGCTGCCAACTAGACATGGAGCCATTGAGCCTGATGATGCAGCTAGCTTTCTATAGAATATAGAAGACTAGGGAAAAGAGCCCAGGATAAGGAAGATTGGCACTGGCTTGCTGTATGTGCTTGATGGTGCAGGAAGGAGGATGATAATGATTCTCTAATATACAGCATTTGAGATATAAGACAAAATCAAATTATAAAATATTCATTCATACCGTTTGCTTGGCATTCTCTCATTCTTTGCTCATGAGAAATATTTTCTCTCTTTCTGTCTGAAGTAAGGGTACTTCCTAATTCTCAGCAGCTGAAAATAGAATGTCTGAGCCCACTGATTGAAAGAGAAGTGCTCTCTCCCTATGGTCACCTAATCTGGTACAGAACATATATTCTATGAAGCAATGCAACACTAGTAATGCAAACCCCAATGGTTCCTTTTGTAATAATACTCAGCACAATCAACAGTAGATTTCAATGAGCTTTATAGAGGTGGGTAAGTACTATTAATCCCATTTTAAATACGAGGAAATGGAGATATAAAGCTAAGTGGCTTGCCTGAAGTCACACGCTAGGTCAATGGCAGACTTGGAAAAAGAAATAAGGTCTCCTGACTCTCAGTCCAATGACCATTTGACTACACTCCATTCTTATAGATAGGCACCTGTGCAAGATTGTGTTTGTGATGAGATCACATATCCCAAAGATTTAGATCATTCTTGTCATACCTTAACTACAGTACATGGATAACCAGTAATTAATTTCTTGTGAGTGACATGGATATGTAAGGATATCATAAGAAATCCACTCTGAATGTAGGCAGGTATGCTATATCCCTACTTCTCCCTGCTACTGGCTGAAAAAAGTAGGGAGAAATATTGAGGAAGAAGTAAAGAAAATCGATACTATCCCTTTCCTTCTCCAGTCTAAGCAAATTGGTGGGTTCCACCAAAAGTCTGAAACTAACATCTTCTCACAATTCTTTGACATAATAGACTGATAGATTCATAGATTTTAAGACCAGAAGAGACCACTGTGATAATCTAGTCTAACCTCCTGCTTAATAGATCATTGGCATACACTGAATTAATTCCAGACTCAGATCCAATAATTGTGGTTAAATTACAGCTTCTCTCTTTGAAAAACATCTAATCTTGATTTGAAAAAACCTACTGATGGAGAATCCACCACAGCACTTGTTAAGTTAGTCCAGTAATTAATTACCCTGATTGCTAAAAATGTGGAGCTTATTCTTATTCTGAATTTATCTAGTTTAACTTCCAGACACTGGATCTTGCTATACCTTTGTTTGATGGATTGACTCAAATTCCTGTTCCACATGAAGGTATTTATAGATTATGATCAAGTCACCCTTAACATTCTCTTTAATAAGCTAAATACATTGAACGACCTTGAATCTTTCAGTACAAGATAGGTTTTCTAATCTTTTAACCACTGTGACTCTTCTCTGATCCCTCTTGAAGTTCTGACATATGGCAGATTTATTTACTTTCCAACTATCATAACTTTCAGATTTAAGCTCTGTGAATTTGAACTTCAGCTGAGATACCAGCTGAGGATAACTGACAATATATTAAATAATTTTCATTTCACCGTTAAAGATTTTTATTGTTATTAAAGTGTTTTATTGTATGAAAGGACTACGTAGATTCCTGCTAAAATGGCCCAGATGTTTGTTTCTGAATAGAGGACTCATGCTACTGGCATATAGTGATCCAGAGGGATGTTGTCTTACTTTTGCTGTTTCACCATGGGCTGAGCTAGAGGTGTATGATTCTAGCAAACTGTCATTTGATTTATGGTGTCTTTATTTGGTTTTAAGTTTGTCTTGTTTTCACAGTTCCTGTGACAGATCATTCCTTGTCTTAACTCAGATAGTAACAGAAGATGGGAATCTCTCAGTTAATTCCAAGCTTAGCTGCAGTCCCATGAAGAAAGCTGCACTCTTCCACCATTAAAAATATAACTGACAATGAGTAACAGTAACAGTAATATGAACGGGAATGAGACCTAGAAGGGACCACATTCGGGACATGTGGTATTAGCAATCTGCTGTTTATTTTACATGTTATACTGTGTAAGAGAGCACTAAAATATATGGTCCCTTTCAATAGGCCAGTTGTGTAGCCACACCAGTCTGGCTGTTATCCTGTCAGACCTAAGACAAGTACAGATAGGCCAATCAGTCCTTGAATGGGAGACCTTTGAGAAACACACATGGGTTACAGGAAGTGGCATGCATGATTCACTGGGTAGACACCCTTTGAAATAGTACTGAGCCAATCCTCCTCTTATGCATCAGTGGGCAGTATACAGATGAAGGTGCAAAATGATATCTTGTTATTTTATGGTAGTTAAATAGCCCTAGGATTTTTCATAGAGTTGGGGTATTAAGTTTAGAATCCTGGACAAATTCTAACTCTGGTATCTACATTTTTCCTACATTAATTCCTCTTGCATTTCAAGAAGTGGCTATGTTAAGTGGTGGATGAAATTATCTTTATATACCCAAAACATACCACCTAGGGCAGTGGTGGGCAGCACTCGTAATCTACTGGCAAGCCAGGAGACAGTTTGTTTACATTGACTGTCCACAGTGCCCAGTGGCCGCGGTTCGCCATTTCCAGACAATGGGAGCTGCGGGCGGCCAGGCCTGCGGACAGTCAATGTAAACAAACTGTCTTGCACCCTGCCGAACAGATTACCCTGACAAGTCGCATGTAGCCCATGGACTGCAGGTTGTCCATCACTGACCTAGGGGCCATGAGAATCTTAATTACTGAAAATCTATACAGTGTGCGGAGATGAATGGTGCTATAAAAGTGATTTCTTTTATTATAAGAAAAATAAAATAATTTCATTAGCCCTTATCTGAAACTCCTATTGGTTTTGATCCCAATTTATCCTCCACTTCCTTTTAAGAGGTTTAAGATTAGCAGCCGTGTTATTCTGTATCCGTAAATAAGATGATGAAGACTTGTGGCACCTTAGAGACTAAGTGGGCAAAGTGGGTATGCCTCCGATGAAGTGGGCTATAGCCCACGAAAGCTTATGCTGAAATAAACTGGTTAGTCTCTAAGGTGCCACAAGTCTTCATCGTCTTATTTTCCTTTTAAGAAGTGTCAATGACTTTTCTGTCCTGTAAAAGACTAAGAAATATTCATCCCAATTCATGTTAAACAGAGCTAGCTAAAGTACTCCTTCCTGAATTCTTCTCTCACTAATTTTTTTGCCAAATTGTTATCAGTTCTCCTTTCCATTTTAAGTGGCACTGTAGTCTAGGTATATATAGATCTTAGCACCTTGACAAATCACTCCTTCCACAAAACAGAAATAGTATCAATATCATTTTAGGGACCATTTCAGAAAGTGCTTCAATGAGAAATCAATGAGACATGAAATGCCATAATGTTTATAATGCAAGTCCTATTCTCTAGCTTATCTGCATCTATTCAAAGATAGTTCTATCTTTCAACATGATAGTGATTAGAGTTTCATGAGTTGGGTAATACGTTTCTCAATCAAGAGGGTCAAAGATCTAGTATGTGAATTTCCTAACTGCTTATTTCAATTTCTATCAAGTATTAAAATGCTATCAGATCCTCAGAAGGAAGCAGGGGGCAGGGTAGGGTGGTGTCACAAAAGTACAAGGTATTATTACCAGTGCAGGAGAAGCCATTAAAAAGACACCAACCACCAACAGTAGCTATGCAGTAATCACAGATAGCTTCCCATTGTAAATAAGTAGGAATGGGGGTGGAAGAAGGGGCCGCAAACTGGTAATCTCAGGTTATGTCTGCACTTGGAGCTGGGGGTGGAGGTGGGCCAGCTGCCTCAAGTACAAACTCATTAGGGCCCTGTGAGTACATACTTGTTGCAGCTAGCCCCTCCTGCCGCTCACCACTGCCCATGCTACAGCACCTATACTAGTATTTGCAACACAGTAGCTCAATGAGAGCTTGCGCACATATATCTGCTAGAGCTGGAAATCACACCCCCAATTCCAAGAGTAGACAGAGCTTGAATACCTGAATGGTGTAGTTGTTGGCAAAGTTAATTTTTAATGACTGCTTCAATATAGTAGCCAAATAAGTTAAGCTTTGATATTTATACTATATTAAAGTTAATTTCCAATGCATTTAACAGAATACACATAGTAAGAAATGCTTCTCCTTCTGGATTCTTGATTTGTATTACTGTTGCACCTAAGGGCCACCAATCAAGAGGGGCCTCACTGGGCTAGATAAACACAAAAAGAAGCAGTCTTTGCTCCAAACAGCTTACAATTTAAATAAGCAAGACAAATGGTAAGAGAAAGGATGCACTGATAACCCCATTTTACAGATGATGAATTATGGAACAGAGAGATTAAATGACTTGCCTAAAACAGTCTGTGGAAGAACCAGGAATTTAGCCCAGATAAGGCACTGGATTGGGACTCAAATTAAGCACACAAGCATCCCGCCTCTGACTGCATTGTGTACTTTAACATACTATGCTATGCAAAATAGGTGCCACTTTCTTTTACAAATTGTATCAGTTTCCATAGCTTTCTACAGGGTTTAAAAGGGTAACAGTCTTTATAAAGGACAATTTAAGAAACAGCCACATTTACAAATGTTAGGAAATATTGATTTTAGCATCTCCCCATAGCTACTAGCTTATAGAAACCATCTCAAATAAAGCATGTTTGATTTCAGCCTTTGGAAGGAATTCCTCTGAGTGCATGTAGAACTATATTCAGTTAAACCACTAATATAATTTTTCATTGAGCATTGAAGACTTAGAGAATAAACATGTACTATGAGTAATACTTTTGAAATCAGTTCTGAACATGTGCGTCTGTGCAATTCTACAGTTAAACCAGAGATTTTAAGTGATTTAGTGTCACAATACTGTGACTGATGAGGTGCCTTGTATCATACAGTGTTCTGAAGTCTTAGAGAAATGAAAACAACAGGTAAATAAGAACAAAACAAAAATAAAGTTGCAGATAAAATGGCTGCACAGAAGACTGGCCCAATAGCAGAGGGTTTTTAAATTGCTCCTCTGGGACAAAAGATGCAAACATAACTAGCAATGGACAAATTTTAAAAGGCTTAGAGTTCTGGGTAAGAATCCATAACATCTGAATGCTTATTTATTAATTTATGCAATGAACCCAATTGTCCATGTTAGGGTGCAGATCCATTTCTTTTTAAAGTTAATGTGCCAGATCCTCTGCTCGTGTAAATTAGCATAATGGATTTATACAAATAGAAAATTTATACAAATAGACAAAGCCCCCAACACATTAATTCACTCATCATTCCTTCATATAAAATTCTGTTACAAATCCTACAACCATTTGCGCTTTCCTCCACACAATGTCTTTTGCAAGGAACACCCCCCATAAATTAGTCTGCAAAAACACAACTCTCCCCCACATCCCTCCTCAAGACCTATTTTACCATAATGCCTACAAGAAACCAGCAAGTAATCCATAAACAGGAGGACAATGGGGATAGTTGATTTTTATTTCAAAGGTTTGTTTTCCCCTCTTGCCTATCCTATTCATGTAACTTGTCTGGAGAATTCAGAGGCACACAGTGCACTCTGTGTGTATGTCTGCACAGGAAAAAAAAAAACAAAAAAACCCCACTCAACCCCATGTAAATAAGTCTCAAAGCCTTGGTGAAGTGACTCAAGCTCATGTGACAGGTCTAAAAATACAGGC
>ML677326.1:25871356-25925773 GCA_007922305.1 Dermatemys mawii
TAAACTGGTTAGTCTCTAAAGTGCCACAAGTATTCCTCGTTTTCTTATCAGAACGGCAGCCATTTTGTGATGTGTGTTAGTGTTAATATTTAAGACAAAATGCAAACAACAAGTTAAGTACAAGACTAATGTTGATTCTGTTCTTCATTTGATTTTGTATATTTTCAGTGGTGGCAGTGTCTCTTTAGATTTTAAAATACAATTTTAAGATTCTTCTCCTGATACTTTAAAAGGGGCAGGCTATGCAGCAAAGGTAGTACAGTCAGGAGACCAACAGATGCTGCTTGCAGTCCAAAGCAAGCTAAGACATGCACCACCAGGAGAACAAGGGTTACCATAAGCATAGAATTTGTGTTGTGCCTAGTAAGGACAAGATCTGTTTGCTGTGAACTGACTGATTTTCAGGGGGCTATACAAGATCTCTGACAAAAATGGGAAGTCTGGTCAAAGGGACACATGATACAGATTTTCCACACACTTATAATAGTCCTTTTGGGGGTTTATTTCAAAGACCTTCACCACAGTAACAAAGTCATCATCTGCCCTGTTAAAATGTTGATTCTCTTCATAATTGAAACATATTAAGACATTGGTCAGTCTGACAAATATTTTACATTCATGGCAAAGAGCAGATATTTCCCAGATTACCTGAGGTTGCAAAAACTGATGCACTAGTTACAGATATTGCTGAAGTTCCTTAACAAGCAGAGCATACAAATCCCTCTGTTGCACATGCCAGCAGATTTCTTTGTTTTAAAAAGTTCCTCTTGTAAAAAATATTGAAAAATCCCTGAATTTACTTTTCAATTTATTAAAAAATGAAAAATTCACTAGAGGTTGTAGGATCTCATTGGATCCTAGAGTCTGTAGGTGCTTCTAAGAAAAGCAGTATTTCCCTTTCAGGCACTCTGCTACTCTGTGCAGAACCTTTGAAATATTTCAGCTCTGCTGCCTGCTGAAAAAGTCATTATGCTTGCAGAGTTCTGTAGGGAGAAGCAAAGGGCTTGAAATGTCACTTTCCCTAGAAGTATCTATAGATTTTTGGATGCAATATGTTTCTAATAATGGTAGTTAGGCTAACATTAAAATAAACAAAAAATAGGAATAAAGGCTTCTCTAAAAATAAAATTAATCATCAAGAGTAGTTAGGCACCAAACTCCCACTGAGAGTCATCATCTTTACACATCTAAGTAGTCCCATGAAAAGATGCAGGATTGTGCCCTAATGAATTAAGGGTCCAATATTGTAAGACCTAATGGCAGAATTCCTATTAGCACCTACAGGAGTTCTGTGAATAGAGAATTTGGAAGATAAGTGTCTGACATTAATAAAGATTAGTTCTGAACCCATGTGAAGAATACAGTTGGCCTTTAAATCATAATGTACTTTAAGACCTGATCAAATATGCATTAATATCAGAAAATTTTCTTAAATTTCTTAAATTATCTTAAATTTCAAACAAAAATATACTGGACGCAGGTGTATAGAGCCCTTATTACAAGCCTCTCTGTAGTCCTCAACATGGAAGTGCAAGAAAGCAATTATAAAATAATCCCAGACAAAAAGTAACTTTGCGTAAAGTGGTACTTTTCAAAAACCACTTAGAACATAACTGTTTCCATTATTACCAATTAGCTGATTATTTCCTATGGCAACTGCATTGCAAATAGATCACAAAATTATATTCAAACCTGTAAGTGGTCTGAACAGCTCTATTACAACCTATATAAAACTGATCACTGGTTTATCACTTTCTTGATTTGGCATTTCAGAAGTCACGATCGCATTTTTAAACACACAAACTATCAAAATGTAATTAAAACCATGTCCCTGTAACAACTTGTAAAGCTAAATTCGTCTCCAATGTTGCAGAAATATTGTAACCATAACAAAGGGCTTCAGTTGTTCTGAACCTGAAATCATTATAACTGCACCTGAGCATTTTCATTATTTAAAAGAAATGTCCATCTACAAAAGTTACCTGCTTAGGATCATTTAAGACTTGGTGATGTAACCCTAAAGTACCCCAAGCTAATGTAACCCCACCTTTCCTCCTTGGGTTACTTGGGAGCAGGCAACATTCACCTGTGTGCCTGGGCACCTGATGTTGTTGACACTGAAGGAGATCCTAAGTATCCTAGTGGTGATGTTGGATAGATGGGAATCCTCTGTTCACTCCTCTGTTGCAGTCCCTTTACCCCTAAAGGAATTTAAAATTGGTATTGCGTCCACCTGGCTGTCCCCTGTACACACTCAATGGCGTGCCCTGGGAACCTCCAGGAATAAACCTAATGATAATAATCATCATCTGTGGCATGGGTCTAACTCAAAAATACTAATTATAAATAATATACATCCAATATAGTTAAATTAGAGTTGACACACTTTTGCTTAACAATTTAAGAAACAGGGTATAACAGACTAAGATTAAATGTTACTATTAATTTAAATCCACAGGGAGCAGTAATAAATGAAATTTACACTCTCACCATTTACCCCACTCCGGAGTGTCAACTCCTCTGGATTTCAGAGTCCTAGACACTTGCGTGGGCACGCTTGAAGATTTGAAGCTAGAGTGAGCACTTTGTTGGGTTCATGTATCAGTCAAGCCGAGGCAACAAGCTGCACAACCCCTCTGATGATTGGAGCTGCCCCACCAAATGTCAGCAGCTCTGGGTCCTGGGATGCTGTGTGTCTAAGCCTTCCAGTCTCTCTCTCTCTCCCTAGTCCATTGAAAGAATGATTATCAAGACTTCATATGGAGGGGTCTTCTCAGGACTGTGATCATCCAGTGCATGCAGGTCCTTCTCCTTCTGTCACTTCCAACTGATAAGCCTCCTGCTTATAGCAAAAATTCTTGTTGTTAGTCCCTAAATGCATGACTTTGCACTATTACATTTCAGCCTGTTTCTATGACTCCAGTTTCAAGGTCATCCAGATCTTGTATGATATTCCGGTCCTCCTCCAAATTGGCAATACTTCCCAACTTTGTATCATCTGCAATTTCATTAGCATACTTCCACTTTTTGTGCCAAGGTCATGAATGAAAATGGTAAATAAGATTCCCTGAGGAACTCACTCCTAACCTCCCTCCAGCTTGACAGATCACCTTTCAGAATCACCCATTGTAGTCCCCCCCTTTAACCAGTTCCTTATCCACCTTTCAATTCTCATATTAATCCCCAACTTCTCCAATGTAACTAATAATTTCCCATGTGGCACTGTATCAGATTGAATACTGAAATCCAGGTAGATTAGATCTACTGCATTTTCTTTGTTTTAAAAATAATCAGTTATCTTCTCAAAGAGATCAAGTTGGTCTGGAGCAATATATCTTATGAAAAACCATGTTGTATTTTATCTTCAGTTACCATTTACCTCTATGACCTTAACTACTTTCTCTTTCTAAATTTGTTCCAAGATGTTGCATACAACTGAGATCAAATAACAGTCCTGTAGTTTCCCAGATCACTTCCCCCACCCCCTCTTATAAACAGGTACTATGTTACCAATTTACCAGTTGTAGGGTTTGACCCCGAGTTTAGATTCATTAAAAATCCCTCTAATTCTGCTTGCAATTTCATGTGCTAGTTTCTTTAATAATCTTATCCCTGCCCATGAAGCACAGTACATATTTGAGCAGAGTAGCCCAGGGATCGGCAATGTTGGCATGTGGGACCGCAGGGTAAGCACCCTTAGCGGGCCCTGCTGCTTTATTTATCTGGCGGTTCGCCGATCACGGCTCCCACTGGCCCCGGCTCGCCATCCCGGTCGAATGGGGGCTGTGGAAAGCGGCAGCCAGCACTGTGCCGCTTCCCGCAGCCCCCAGGACCGGGACGGCGAACCGCCAGGTAAATAAAGCACGGGGGCCCGCTAAGGGTGTTAACCCTGCGGTCCCACAGCCAACGTTGTCGACCCCTGGAGTAGCCAATGGCTACCTCCAAAGGAAGCTATATTAATAAATTTTAAAGTGTAACTCTTTGGGGCAGGGAACATCATTTACTATAAGTTTGTAAAGTGCAAAGCATGGTGAGGCCCTGGTTGTGACCTCTAGTATCAATGATAAATAATAAGGTGGCTGCTGAGACACCATGAAGCAGTGCACTATGAACTTTTGTAGATAATATTCCCCTCCATCTACACAACATGCCCTTGTGGGGACCTCAGCTCCACAAGCTAAACTTTCGAACTGCAGAACAGTTTTTCTGTTTTCACAGAAAGGACCCTAGAATGGGAGCATCAACCTCAGTCAGTTCCAGGCACAGACAAACACATCCTATGTTCTCTCAAACTTTCATAATCCAAAGAGAAATGAAATTAATGGGCAATAATAAATGGCCCTATTAATTTGGGCAATTTCATAACAGTTTCACTTTCACTTTCTCCACACCACTCATAATTTCATATACCTCTATCATATCTCCCTTTAGTCTCCTCTTTTCCAAGCTGAAAAGTCCTAGCCTCTTTAATCTCTCCTCATATAGGACCTGTTCCAAACCCCTAAGCATTTTAGTTGCCCTTCTCTGAACCTTTTCTAATGCCAATATATCCTTTTTGAGATGAGGAGACCACATCTGTACGCAGTATTCAAGACGTGGGCACACCAGGGATTTATATAATGGCAATAAGATACTCTTTGTCTTATTTTCTATCGCTTTTTAAACGATTCTTAACATCCTGTTTGCTTTTTTGACTGCCGCTACACATTGCATCGATGTCTTTAGAGAACTATCCACGATGACTCCAAGATCTTATTCCTGATTAGCTGTAGCTAAATTAGTCCCCATCATATTGTATGTATAGTTGGTGTTATTTTTTCCAATGCACATTACTTTACATTTATCCACATTAAATTTCATTTGCCATTTTGTTGCTCAATCACTTAGCTTTGTGAGATCTTTTTGAAGTTCTTCACAAGTCTGCTTTGGTTTTAACTATCTTGAGCAGTTTAGTATCATCTGCAAACTGTAGAAGTGTTACACTTATGGATAGTGATTGGTTGTTTAGAAGTAGGTGATCTAACTTGTTTGAATATGCCTGATCTCATCTGATTTTAAATGCTAAACAGACTTCGTCTTACTTGGTAAACAGCCCCTTTAGAATAGCCAGGGGCAATTTCTGATGTGACATATACCCAGTGCATCGTCAGTGAAGGAGAATTTGTTCCCTAATATTCTAGCCTGAATGTGGTTTTGGTAACAGTATCTATTCTTAATGGTTTTGCACATTTTTAAATAAAGATCTTATATGCATAGGTCCAACATTTCCTTTGGTGGTAAATACCCATCAAGGGTCAGGACATTCCCTGAGTTTCTTCTCACATTTCTTGCAGTACATTCTGCTGGGGTGGACAGGATTCAAACCTTGCAAAGCTGTCAGGATTAAAAACCGCCCAACTTGCCAATTTCCTGAAGTCCGTGAGGAAATTCCCTGGATCTTGGGGCAGTATCTAAGGGTATGTCTAGACAACAGTCACTGGGTGTGGTTTCAGTTCAAGGTAACATACCCAAGATAGCTTTACTCTAGATAGCTCTGGTCCCAGAACAGTGAAATCGTGGCAGCACGAGCTTCAGCACAGGTTAGCATCACAGGTAATTAACCAGAGTTCTGGACATATTTGTGCAGCTAGCACAGAAGCTCATGTTGCTGCAGCTTCACTGCCATGGGACCCAAGATAGAAAGATTAAAACTAGCTCAGGTGTGCCATCTTAAGCGATAATCACACCCAGTGATGACAGTTAGACATATCCTGATTAATTGAACTGATCTGTCTCTTTGCCAGAGCTTTTCCACTCAGGTTCCCCATCTCTCCCCTAGATATACTCCTAGGCTATTTTTCTAAATGTCCAATGGTTTCATCTGGCAAGGTAATAAGCCTTGATTAAGAGAACTACAGTGTTAGCTCTTATGCACCAGAGTGGTTTTGCTTTCCCTAATTTTAAATAGTACTTCCAGGTGTATGCAATTTGCTCATTAGCTCAGTAGGTATGACATACCCGAAGAGGCACTAAAAACAGAAACAGAGCATGCACTGAAGTACCCAGATATAGTCACAATTCCAACAAACATTCCCTGTTTGACAGTAGATTCATATATTGTGACAAAGCTCCAAGTTTGTACTTGTGGGTCCTGCGCTTCCTGGCAGATTTAGGGGCCTCAGAAACTCATCTAGGCACCAGAGTGACCTCCCTTTCTCAGTATAATTGGCAAGAGTCACCGCCTAGTGAGTTACCTTCATCACAGGCCAGTATGGAAGATGGAAAAAGCTGGGAGCCCGGGCCCGCCCTCTACTCCAGACTCCAGCCCAAGGACCCTAATAGTATCAGCTAAGATGGCTGACCTTTTAGGCACAAAACACAATACAATTCCCTGGGCTACTTCCCCACAGCAGTCCCCGCTTCTTCAAACTCCACTTCACCCTTGCCTCAGGGCCTCCTTCCTTCTGTATGATATGTTGTCCACCACTCAGTCTCACCAACAGCACAACTTCCTCTCACAGCTCCTGACACCCACAGCCACCTGACTAACTGGGAGGTTTTTATCTGGTTTCAGCCAGTCCCTGATTGGCTTCAGGTGTCCCAATCAGGCTAGCTGTTTCTACTCCTTTCTAGAAGGTTCTTAATTGGCCCCAGGTGTCTTGACTGGCCTGGAATAGCCTTTGTTTGGCTATCCAGGGAACAGGGACCTGCACATCCTGAGACTAATATACCTGCCTTCCAGCACTCTTCTATATCCTTCTGGTCTGACTCCGTCACAATATATTATATACCTTATGAGACAGCTATATACTTATTAGGACTCTAAAATGAAATTGCAAAGGAGTTACTACTATAAAGGTATCACTGTATGAATGTTATCGTAAAGTAACTGTACAAATGTTTAAGTCTATTCTGTCAAATTGCCGAAGCATATTCACACTAGGAAGAAAAATAATTTGTATATATCAGCGTGCCTTAAATACATATTTCCATACTCCAAAATTATACACTATTTGTTTCCATATTTGATCCCAATCTCCTATGAATAAAAAGGAAAAAATCCATCAAACAAGAGTATAGAGCATTTTCAAGATAGAATGGATTGTATGCAAGCCAGAACTTGGCATCGCTCTGATATTAATAATTCATATGGGCTAGTGTGATGGGGCGCCTGCCCCCACAGTGGCCAGTTAGGGGTTAATAGAGCCCTAGAGCAGTGGTACAAAAAGCAGCCAATAGGAAAAGGGCTGTGAGGAGCAGCCAATCAGGCCCATATAAGAAGAGCAGCAGGGCAGAGCAAGTTCAGTAAGTGCCTGGAGATAAAGGAGGGAAAATCAGGCTTCTAGTAGGAGGAAGGAGCACCAGCACCCTGGACAGATCAGTTGCTATCAGTTACTTGGGAGACTAAAGACGGCTCCTGGTTGGCTGCAGGGATTCACAGGCTGGAACCCTGAGGCAAGGGAGAAGAAGGTGCTGAGGTCATGGGGAAGTGTCCCAGGGAAATGAACTGAGGAGTCAGAGGGGACGCAGTAAATGATGGCCATCTGCAGGGTCCCTGGGCTGGGACTCAGTGTAGTGGGTAGGCAGAGGTCTCCCCACACCTTTGCCACTGAGGAAGTGGTCAGACATTTGGCAGCATGGGAAAGAGGCCCTTGAGAATTTCCACCTGGATTTCAATAATTTCCACCCCATCATCAACCTCAGCCTGGACCAGTCCACACAAGAGATCCACTTCCTGGACACTACAGTACAAATAAGTGATGGTCACATAAACACCACCCTTTACCGGAAACCTACTGACCGCTAAAAAACAGACTGTAACAGAATGCCACTATCCATCACCTATAACCCCCAACTAAATCCTCTCCAGCACATCATCAAGGATCTACAATCTATCCTGGAGGACGAGCAGACCTTGGGAGACAGGCCAATCCTCACTTACAGACATCCCCCCAGCCTGCAGCAAATACTCACCAGCAACTACACACCACAGAACAGAAACACTAACCCAGGAACTAACCCTTGCAACAAATCCTGTTGCAAACTCTGTCCGCATATCTATTCAAGTGACACCATCATAGGACCTAACCATATCAGCCACACCATCAGGGGCTCATTCACATGCACATCTACCAATGTGATATATGACATCATGTGCCAGCAATGCCCCTCTGCCATGTATATTGGCCAAATCAGACAGTCTCTATGCAAAAGAATAAATGGACACAAATCAGACGTCAAACACTGTAACATTCAAAAACCAGTAGGCAAGCACTTCAGTCTCCCTGGATGCTCAATAACGGACTTAAAAGTGTCAATTCTTCAACAAAAAAATTCAAAACCAGACTTCACCGGGAAACTTCAGAAATGGAATTAATTTGCAAACTTGACACCATCAAATTAAGTCTGAATAAAGACTGTGGCTGGGTCACTACAAAAAATAATTTTCCCTCCATGCATCTGATGAAGTGGGTTATAGCACACTAAAGTTTATGCCCAAATAAATATGGTCACTGATAGATCACTACAGGAGAAGGCTCAGAATATGTGAATTAAAAAAACCTCCTAAAGCTGAACACAGATCCACGAGTGCAGCCAAAATGCACAGTGTATGTAAATGGAGGCATAAAAGAGGCGCTGATCCTAGTGCTGCTCTGTATAGACATTTCCCCTGCGATTTTAAAGCATCATAAGGGCTAATCTAATTTATGTGGGACTGTTACAGCCACAAGGGGCAAAAATGAAGCCCAGGATTGATGCGGTATAGAGTTGTCCCAGCTTTCTCCAACAGACTTCATTTCCAGCTATGCCAACACTAGGGAGGGTAGGTGATATAAGAGTCCCTACATCAGTGCTGTACCACTGAAGAAGGGTCACTCTGACAGTAGGGCCCTGCTTGGCCCAGTTAAAATGGGTTAATGGAAAAATCACTTCAGTGCTACACACCACATGGATCCAGCCCAATGAGTTTAACCTGATTACTTATTACAGATGCAGATAACAGCCCTTCTGGAACTGTCACCCTAAATGACAATGTTACTGAACTACCAGGAGCTAGGCATTAGTAATAATCATCTTCCTATTCCAGAAATAAGATGGGTGTGGGAGAAATCTGTAAGTCTGTTTTCTCTTTTATGCTGTAGAGCTCATTCTTCTAACTATAATTTTGCTTGGGCATAAAAATAAAATTGTATTATGTATACAAACAAAAGCTAAAATAAATATTCAGCAAGTTATAATATATAACACATTTGCCTTGTAAATACTTTCTAAATACATCAGCCTTGAAAAAAAAGGGTTTCCAAGGTTTATATACTTTATGATATTTAATAAAGTGATAGTAAAAAAATGTTGCAGAGACACAAGCAGCATCTTTTGAAGTGCATACATTTGCAACACTTTACACAAAATGCTAATCTGAATATGAAGCAGCATTTGAAAATTCTAACAGATTCACTATTACCTATTCCATTAGTTTTTCATGTTCTCTTCTAAAATATGTTTAAAATAATGGCTTCTTATTTTTAGAAGCAAGAGCAACACTAAAATACTCCATACTACATACTGGATATTCTAGAACAAAGGAATACCAATAAACACAGAAGCCGACAAGCAAGATCACTGGTAAGATATTCATCACGAGAGATGATCCTTAGTTTTTTTTTTTAACCTAAAATGAGTTAACTACTTTATAAAAGGGAAAGTTCATATACTCCAAAAAACAAGAGCCATCAGCCCCTGAAGGATATAGCCAGCTCCTGTGTATTCCAGTTGTCTAGAATCTGTACTCCTATCATCAAAAGAGGCAAGATTTGCAATAAATGTTGTATAGTTGGAATTTTTCTTTCAATCTCAAAAGGCCGTCCAGATCTGTATGTAGTGTAAAATGTAGGGCATAAGTGCTCCACCCTTACTCTCACTGAATAGTACTATACACTCTGAGTACACTCCCTGAAACTGCTCCTAGGCTTAAGGTAGTGCTCAATGTGAGTAAATAGCACAAATCTAGTTCTAAGATAGTCTAACAGTCTGTTATGCTGGAGGAAAACGAGAAAAGCACCCACATTATCTGAGTTGAGAATTGTGATTTTTGCATTACCTTGATCTGAAAAAAAAATTAAATGAAATTTGTGCTCTCAAAACATTTTGGGCTAGATTGTGCATCAGCGATCTGCCCTGAGTAGGCAATTGTGAGTAAGCAGCTCTGTGAGTCAGTCTCCCTATTGCTCAGGGGAGGGATTGGACTGCACTGGGTCTATAACCAGCACAATGTATGTCTGCCCATTTTATTGTGAGTCTCACAAATGCCTGGGGCTCTTCTTAAAGCCGCTGCTCCCAGCATGATGGGATGAAATGAGAATCTAGCCCTTGTGGTTGCAAAGAAAGCCTTGAAGATGTGAACCCTGAAAGCTCAAGAATCAGAAGGTAAATGAGTCACGTACACCTTATTATATTTTTAAAAATCATTATTTTGGAATGCTTGGGGGTGGCACAACTGTCCAGTGTACTGGATGTGAAAGGAGCCTTGACTGTACCCCCTCTTGCCCTCTCCCATCCACACAGGGAGAGATGCAGAAGATCTGGGGAGACTGTTTCTTCTGCACTGTGAGTAGCAGTACAGATAGTCTGCACAAGGTAGTACTAATAATAAATAATACCTAGTTATTATATAACATCAATAGATTGCAAGACACTTCATAATGTTTAGTGTGGTAAGTGGCTCCCAGCCAAAATCTGATCCTTTGTCATAAGATTATGTGCATCTTGTTACAAGAGGGGCAAACTTCCTGCTGTACTGCCATTTGTTCCTTTTATGTCAGGTTTCAGAACCTGAATTGCTAGGGTAAACCTGTAAACATTTATTAATTAGTATATTGTTTAAAGTTAATGGAACTATTCACAGTAGCATAGGCGCCGACTTCTTCTGGGGCCCGTGGGTACTCGACCCCACCCTGACTCCACCCCTGCCCTGCTCCCTCCTACCTCCATTCCATCCCCTTCCTCAAAGTCCCCCCCCCAACTCTGCCCCCTCCCTGCTCCTTTTGACTCTTCCCAAAATCCCTGCCCAAGCCCTGCCTCTTCACCGCCGCCTCCTCCCTGAGCGCACCACATTCCCGCTCCTCCCCCATCCCTCCCAGAGCTTGCTACAGCTGTTTGGTGGTGGCAAGCACTGGGAGGGAAGGAGGAGCACCCACTACTTTTTCCCCCTGGGTGCTCCATCTCCAGAGCACCCACGGAGTCTG
This sequence comes from Dermatemys mawii, assembly GCA_007922305.1. Taxonomy (NCBI): domain Eukaryota; kingdom Metazoa; phylum Chordata; order Testudines; family Dermatemydidae; genus Dermatemys; species Dermatemys mawii. Next base: position 25,882,579 of record ML677326.1, read on the forward strand.
CGCCTATGCATGGTAATAAATATTACTGTCAGTTGAAGACGTTGCAGTATCAGGCCTTTCTTTGCATTAATACAGGAACTGGGAAAATCAAGAAGTTTCATAGTAATTGCTTAAACTTCTTAATCAATGTATGTTCCCTCTGAACACAATGTATTGTCTTAGTATTATACCAACAAGCTGATATTAGTTCATCTAATTAACTGTAAGCTTCTAGTGTACAAATTTGTTCTAATAATGTACTTGTAAAATAAGTTATACATCATGTATATAATCAGCACTTTAAACTGAAACTTGCCAGATAGCTACTTGATAATGCCATCTTCATTTAGGTGAGGAATTAGGCTGCTTAAATTGGCAAGTGCTACTGCACACATTGTTCATGACCAGGTGTTCCTGCAAGTAGTACTGTCTCCAGAGCTAGGGAGGAAAGAATTGGGAGGAAACATCTAATATCTTCAATTAATGGAAGAAAATGATCATGAAGTGAAGAATCAATCTAGTGACAAGTGCATTTGAATAATAATTTGGAAACTCACTATTCTCTATCTGATCACTTCAAATTTTGTTCTATGGGAGTTTCAGAACTTGCTTGATATTAGCTTTTGAACCATGTCAACACTTTCCAAACATGTATAATAGTACTTTCATTGTGCTAGAGTGAAATGCATGTATGACTTTTTTTAAAATTATGGTTGACATTTGTAATTATTTTGAAATAGAGAATTTAGCCACACAACAGCAATTAATTTGAACTCTGGAAGAGTGTGTTCAATAATTCCATTGCCTTTCGGAGCAAAAATAATTCTGATAAAAATACTTTAAGATATAGAATGATTTTACCGTGGCAGGTTTAAGAATAGCAACCATGTTAGTCTGCATCCGGAAATAAAATGAGGAATACATGTAGCACCTTAGAGACTAACCAGTTTATTTCAGCATAAGCTTTCATGGGCTATAGCCCACTTCATCGGATGCACAGAATGGAACAAACAAAAGTAAGATGCATTTATAGACACAGAAAGAAAAAAAGAGATGCATTTACAACTTTTTTTTTTTTTGCTTTCTGTGTGTATAAATGAATCTTACTTCTGTTTGTTCCATTCTATGCATCCGATGAAGTGGGCTATGACCCACGAAAGCTTATGCTAAAATAAGCTGATTAGTCTCTAAGGTGCTACACGTATTCCTCTTTTTATTTAATGATTTTACTCTATTTTGTACAATCAGGTCCAAATGAAGCAATACTTTCTAGAAACTCTGTGCTCCTAAACCAGCTATGTGAGCTTTGCAAACTGTGTACTTAGCTACCAACATACCAAGGTTTTTAAGTAACATCGTCTCATTGACAAATAGGACTAATCATGTGCTTAAAGTTATACATATGCTTAAGTACTAAAAGTGAACTGAGTGGCTGCAGTAACAAGAAGCTCTACCACTATGCTTAGATTATTTGTTTTTCCTCTAGTCCTGAAATTACAGTAGTCCCTCACTTAACATTGTAGTTATGTTCCTGAAAAATGTGACTTTAATCAAAACAATGTTAAGCAAATCCAATTTCCACATAAGAGTTAATGTAAATGGTTTAGGTTCAAGGGAAAAAAATATTTGCCAGACCGAAGGCATTATATACATTTTAAACAATGTTAAACAAGCAATTTAATATAGGTATTAAACAGGCTGGCAGCTCCCCAAAGCCCCTCCCCAGCGCCTCCCACCTGCCGGTGGACCCCCTGGATCAGCACCATCTCCCTGCTCCCCCTGCCCATGGCAATCAGCTGTCTTGTGGCATTCAGAAGGGTGGGAGGAGGAGCGAGGATGCCACGTGCAGCCTCCCCATCTCCCTTGCCTCCTGCCGATGACAATCAGCTGATTTGTGGCATTAAGGAGACTGGGGGGAGGAGCGAGGATGTGGTGCGCAGCCTCCCCCTTCCTTCCCCTCCTCCTGCCCGGTGGCAATCTGATGGTTTGAGGCGTTCAGGAGGCAGGGGAGGGAGGGGGAAGCTGCACGCTGCATCCTCGCTCCTCCCCCCAGCCTTCTGAATGCCGCAAGACAGCTTATTGCCACGGTCAGGAGGCGGGGGGAGCTGAGGGAAGGCGCTGATCCGTGGGGTCCACCAGTGGGTGGGAGGCACGGGGCAGGTGATGGAGGGCTGTCAGCCATGGACAAAGCAGGCGGCCAAATGACATTATAGGGGAGCATTGCACAACTTTGAATGAGCATGTTCTGTAATGGAGCAGGGACGTAAGATTGAAATGTTAAGCAAGAGGATGTTAAGTGGGGAGTTACTGTAGTTTTACTGAAGGAGCATAATGGCCCTACAAGTGACTGGAGACATAGCAGGTCCTTCCCTTGCTGACGTACAGTCAACTGTCTAGGAAAGAATTGCATGGCCTAAAACGGATGTCTTTTTGAGCTCCAGAATATAATTTGTCAGGCAGAAGAGTTGGGATTCACCTAGTTAAATATTTTCACCCAAGGAGAAGGAAAAGCAGGGAGCTATCCCTGCTGGAAGTGATGAAGCCTCCAACATGACAAAAGTCAGACTGGGCAGGACACTTCTCTCAGCCGCATGCAACAGAGATCGGAGTATGAAAGGCCAATAGGTGGGAAAGTAATAGTGATTTCTAGGAAGTGAAACACTCCTACCCGTGGAGTTTGTTCTTTCTCTCAGCCTTTCAGAGAACATTTGCTTTGAGTAGACTTAAAATCATAGGCCAGCATCATTCTCTTCCTCTTCTACTGCCTCCCACTCTGCGCCCTGCCAATGGAGCACTGATCACCCACAGCAGCACCCTCTGCCCCAGCACCACAACTGTAATCCTGGCCCAGTGAAGATGGCAGGCTCCAGGAGCAGGAGGGTGGGGTGAAGAGGGAGCCAACCCTCGCACATGCCCCCAGGCCAAACCTGAGGGGTCCTGCAACCTGCATGACAAGTCACAACGCCCAGAGTAAGGAGCCAGCCACAGCCCCGTGGGAAAGGAGCTGCTGCTGCGGGGTGCATGCAGAGTGGGCTCCAGGTCACTCCACTCTGCACTGAGCCTGTGACCCATCTACAACCTTCCTGTGAGCCACTGTATGAGAACCATTAGACTACAGCACTCTGTTTTAACAGCTGTCACTGGCTAATTCACTCAGTTGTATGTGTGTGTTCAATTACAGAATTTCTTTTCTCAGAAGACAACATGAACTTCAAGCACATGTTTCAGTTACAGGCAGCAGGTGAATGCTGTGAGCAAACTCTGTTGTAGGAAAACCATTGGAACATACAATTCCTTTTACAGCATTACAACTTATAACAGAGAAAAACAATATAAATAAGCCCACAAATCAACAGGAAGAGTCAAATAAAAACAGAAAATAAACACAAAGATGAATCATTACACACATAGGATGTCACTCAGTCACTTTGAGTAGCACATATTTATTCACCCCTACTCTAGCAAAATTCCAATGTCAATTAAAGTTTTGACTAACCAAAAATGATTAAGGACCTGGCCTATTTCATTTTAAAGTCAGCTAAACAGTCAAAGTCCAAGACTTGTATTGATCTTAGGAAACAAACAACAATCATGTTGGCACCAGCTTTCAATAAAAGAAAACCCCACAGCTGTAGAGGAGCACTTTTTAGGTTGCTGGTGGTGGATATTTATCCATGATTAAAATGAACTAGAGCATCTCAGTATACTTGGTCTCTGCGGGAAGAATATTGCTCTTCAAAGCATGAGCAATGATGTTCATGTCTGATTATTGCACAAATACCTACAATGTTTCGTAGTAACATCAATGGGAAAAGCCCAAGCAGAAAGAGTGAATATTAAAACAGTATCAGTCCTGTTGTGTTGAAGATTTAACTATATACAGTACATTGCTAATTTCTGTACTTCATGGACATGACACCATAGATACAGGGGGAAAACCAGTTCTCAGCATTATTTCAGATATTATAGACATGCTGAGAACCATCTTACATTTTCATTTCTTCCCAGAAGAAAAAGAACCTTTATTTATATATTTCCAGACTAGATTACAATCATTGTCAGATAAAGTGTGTGTTTGAGTCCCTCTTATGCATTTTTTCTTGATTCCCTCTGACTCATTTTGGAACAGTTACATCATTATCTAAAGCTGATTGCAAATTCAGTACAAATCTATTAATCTTATTACATTTTCACACTGTGGGGCCCTGGGCTGTCTTATGATGTGTTTTTTATTAAACATTCCATGATATTTTAAGATCTGAAAAAAAATATTTAAATTTTGCAGGGCTTTTAGTCTTCCTCTGGACTTTTGGTATATTGAACAACTTGAACTGAAATGCTACTAGCAATGTAGCAAATTTCATAACTGCCAATGTGTTCAAGCAATAAAAATGATTTTTGTTTTAGACAAATACACCCTAGAATCCAAAGTCTTACTCAAGTAGGGTGCAGTCTAGTGATAAAAGCAAAGGAACCGAAGATTTTGTTACATAGGTGCACTTTTAAGTTATTACTTTTGAAGCTATTTTTTGGCAGAAGCCGAAAGCAATTTCATCACCTTCTGTATATACCCAGGATTGTTTGTCATATACTCTGTCCATGTTCACAGTGACTCAACACCTTTGATTAAATCACAGCCTTTCCTTTCTGTTTTGCAAAACTGTTCAGAGACTTCAGAATCTTTTGGGGCAGATGCTCAGACCCATGTTGCCACGGAGCGGCACAAATGGTGTAGAAACCTCTGCAAGTTTCTTGTTGGGGATATACCCCTGAAAGAAGTTTCCAGAAGAAAGAGTTTCCAGAAGAAAGAGTCAACAGAACTGGTTTCTATGCATTCCTCATTATTGCCACTGGGGCAGTGATGTGCCGGGGCAGGTGCAGGAGTGTCCAGAATACAATGTACTACAGCAACAACCAGATGGTATGTAATCCCTAGGGCCCAGATTCACAGAGACTTAGGTGTCTAAACCCCAGACTTAGGCACTTATGTCCCAATTTTAGGCTACACAATACCCTCACTTGGCCGCTGCCTAAATCTGTAGGCACTTAGATGCTGAGTGAGTTTAAGTTATAAGTGTAAAAGCTCTAGGTGCCCATGTTTGTGCCTCCAGGCACAGCACTGCAGCCTCACGCTAGATATCTGCACACATGTCTCCCACCTAAGCCCCAGCAAACCCACAAACTGGGGGAAGGTAGAAAAAGGAGAGCCTATCTCACCTGCAGAGCCCTGTTTGTGAGTTGTGCTCAGAGGCTGCCTACTGCATCACATCCCATTCAAAATCTGGCTGGGAGATATGGTGAGCCCATCATATAACTTTTAACCCAGTAGTTGCCGCACTCACCTGGGATGTGGGAGACTCAAGTTCAATCTCCCCTTTGATGGAGATGAAAGGATTTGAACAGGAGGCTCCCACCTCTCAGGGGTTTTGGCTCTAATCACTAAACCACTGGACAGTCTGGTGGGTAAGAGCATGGGGTGCCTTCAGTCTCTCCTGCTGAAGCTGTTCTCCAGACAGACATAAGGGTAACTATAGCCTAGTGGTTAGGGCACCCACCTAGGTAGTGGGAGACCTAAGGTCTAGTCCCCCTATTCCAGTGAGTCAGTTATTGAAAGTGGAACAGTTTCGAGAGTGAGGGAGTCCCATCTCAGTAGCTCTGTGGTTAGAGCACCCTCCTGAGAGATGGGAGACCCCTATTCAAATTCTCTCCCCACAAGGAAGAGGGAGCAATTGCACCTGAGTGTTCCACAGGCCAGTGCTCTAACCACTGGGCTAAAAGTTATAAGGTGGGCACCAGCACCATCTTCTCCTCCCCTGACTGCTTTGTGTGGAATGGGGCAGGTGCCTAACTCATTGTCACAAGAGCTGACTTGGCATCTAAACCACTTGACTCCAAAAGAGGGGTTTCCCACTGGAGATGCAAACAAAAGAGGTGTATGCTGGCTTTTGCGGATCCTTCCCAGTCTGAGTATGTCTCTCCATTCATTGTATAGGAAACCCAAGCACTTAACTTGGGCTTTGTTGATCCCACTATTGTTCCAGTGATTTCCTAGGCACCTAAAAATTAGGTGTTGCAACACTTAAGCATTGCAGCATCTAAGTATCTTTTGGATCCAGGTCTATAAAACGGTAGCCTGCTTGTGCACATTAGAAGAACATTCTGATTACTAAGCCCTGCACCTCTGGCTAGGGTGTGGAAGACTGTCACAGTGCAGGTTATCTGCACTGAGCACAAAATGGATGCATGCAAGAATCTGGCCGTGTGTGTCAATGCAGACAAGAAAGCATGACAATATACAAAAGCTGCAGTTATAAACTTGTGCATCTAGTAATAATATACAGTACTTAGCCTTCACACCCATCACATATCAGTCCTAACTTTAGCGCACTTCTCACAAATATTAGGAACAAATCCTACAACCCTTATTCACTCATCCTTGTCTCACTGATGCCAGTTGGACTACACATGACAGTAAAGACTGTTCAAGTAAGTGTTGCAGGTTTGGTCCCTTAGGTTGAATAAGGAAATAAACCTTGAAAACTTCATTTCACAGCTTCCCATAATGAAGAACAATTCTGTTCGGTAGCATTTTACACCCAGTTTGCTCTCACTTTGCACAGAGGTAAATGCCTGCACAAGGTATATAGCAGCAGACAATCAGACCCATGGAGCTTTAGCACTCCCACTGTATTTTCAAAGAAACACTAGATACCTTTGTTCAGATCAGTAACAAAAGTAAACTTGCATTTAGCAACTAAGGATTTGCTATATCATAGTCAATAAAAAATTCATGACTGTGATAATGTCAGACACAATTACCATTGCTTGAGAGCTTATGGTGAGGAGACTGAACAACAAGAAAAATATTTAACGAAATAAGAGATTTTAGTTTTTCTACCACTAATTTAATATTAGCACCAGCATCCTCCTTTATATAGTTATCATGTGAAACAGATAAGGTGACCAGCTGGTCATGTTGTCTCACAAAGCATTCCAGGCATTGCTATTTTACCATTGCACCTTACCACATCATACTGTTTAATCATTATTTTGGCATATTATTGTAATGTGTTTTACAGGACCAGACTTCCATTGGCCTTAATGGAGTTATGTTAATTAACCAGTTGAGGATCTGGCCTATAGTTGTTTTATTTCCCTATAAAACAAGAATAGTGAAAACAATGCTAACTTTTAAACAAGAAAGAATATTTCTTTACAGGGCAAATCTTATTCTTAGCTGCCATGTTATGCGTGACAACCTCTTTCAGCTGACAGCTCATTCTTCTCAATGGACACACAACCATTTCTTTCATATTGATGCTATGCAACCATACTGTTAATCACAGACATATAAAAGGGGGTGACGACTGTCGAAAGCATCTCTAAAGAAACTCTAAATTGCAAGTGAAATATGAGTGCAAAACAGCAAAAAGAAATTCACTTCAGAATTCTGATAGTAGTGTTGAGGATTATATCCCTCAAAAACGCATAAAACGTACAGGAAAAAAGGAGACCCATAAAAATCCTATGGGAAAGTAATTAGGGAGTCCTAAAAATAAAAAATAGTGATTATTGTAAGAATGTATACTTCCTACATTTACATTCTTTTGATTTAATGGACACATTTTACTAATGGTCTATAATGGACTATACCAGGCTTAACTGAAAAATAAAAAGTGATAGCATTAATTAAGAATAATTGCAATGCAGCACATTTGAGGTTAGTAACCATTACAATTACGCATATGAGCTCATTTAAATTAGCCAGTATAGAAGCCAAGAAAAAGGGAAAAGGAAATTAAAAAGACTTTGTCAAAAAACACAAACTGTCAACTGATCCATCTGAACTCTTAACTCTAAATGTCACTCTTTCAAGTCCTCAAGCTTATGCTTTTGTTTCAATCCCTCATTTCTCCCACAAGTTATTAATTCTAGCAACTTTTAAACCTTGATTTTCCTGACATTTTTACCTTGGGCTTGTGTATTATAAAACATCTCCTGTGAACAAAGGTTACTAAAAATCCACATTCTGGACCACAATTTTAACAATCTGAGCAATGGGCAGCCAAGCCTCTAAATGCTTAGGCCCAGGGCCGGCTCCAGCCCCTAGCCTAGGAAGCACATTCCTAGGGCAGCAGATTCTAAGGGGCAGCATTTTGGTGAATATTGGGGCGATCGCTTTTTTTTTTTTGCTTGGGTGACAGAAAAGGTAGAGCCGGCCCTGCTTAGCCCTGGTTTATGCTACCAAGTCAACATTAAGGTCCACCTCCCCGAGAGGCATAGAACTTGTATGTTAGTTAGGGCAATGCAGTGTCTGTAGACACAGTTACTTACATCACCTGTTGGCTGTCAGCCCCATGTGATGGTCACTGCAGGAGCTCCCCACTCCGGGGCTGACAGCCTGAAGCTGTCGGCCCACCAGCCTGGGGATACATTTCACAACAGGGAGCCTACCAGTTTCACAGCTACTCTTATTTCACATTTCCATTCTAGCTGTCAGCCCCGGGGATGTGGGCTCCATCTGTGAGCCCTTTGTGGCTGTCAGTGACCCACAATGCCTCATTACAATTAGTACAAGCACTCTGATGAAGAGGTGCACCACTGGCAGAAGAAGTGCAGTGTGGACACCAACCGCTAATTTAATTGCTGTGGTGGCTGTAGGTTGATCTAGCTTAAGTCAACCTCATTTTGATGTGTAGACAAGCCTTTAGTCACACAAGTAGTCATCAGTGATCTACAACCCATCCTGGACAACGATCCCTCACTTCACAGGCCTTGGGAGGTAGGCCAGTCCTCGCCCACAGACAACCTGCCAACCTGAAGCAGATTCTCACCAGCAACCACACACTGCACCATAGCAACTCTAACTCAGGAACCAATCCATGCAACAAACCTCGATGCCAACTCTGCCCACATATCTACACCAGCAACACCATCACAGGACCTAACCAGATCAGCCACACCATCACGGGTTCATTCACCTGCACTTCTACCAACATAATATATGCCATCATGTGCCAACAATGCCCCTCTGTTATGTACATTGGCCAAACTGGACTATCTCTATGTAAAAGGATAAATGGACACAAATCAGGTATTAGGAACGGCAATATACAAAAGCCTGTAGGAGAACACTTCAACCTGCCTGGACATACAATAGCAGACCTCAAAACAGCCATCCTTCAGCAAAAAAACTTCAAGACCAGACTTCAAAGAGAAATTGCTGAGCTCCAGTTCATCGGCAAATTCGACACCATCAGGTCTGGACTCAATATTAACTGTGAATGGCTCGCCAATTACAAAAGCAGTTTCTCCTCTCTGAGTGTTCACACCTCCAGATCACCTGCTGGAAGTGGGCTTCACCCTCCCACCCCCCGAATGAATTTACTGTGCTTTCTTGCCTGCTATTTATACCTGCCTCTGGAGATTTTCACAACATTCATCTGATGAAGTGGGTCTTAGCCCATGAAAGCTCATGATCCCTAAAATCTGTTAGTCTATAAAGTGCTACAAGACTCTTTGTCGCTTTTGCAGATCCAGATTAACACAGCTACCCCTCTGATACTAGACAAGTAGTCAAATGACTCCGGTCCCACAGAAACAAGGTGGGTGAGGTAATAACTTTTATTAAACCAACTTCTGCTCGTAAGAGACAAGCTTTTGAGCCACACACAGCTCTTCAGGTTTGGGAAAGATACTGCATGTATCACGGCTACATGTAAGGTGAAGCAGATTTTTTAGCATGAGTGGCTAGCACATGTTTTAAGAGACCATTTGAGGTAGAGCAACTATTAATATCGCTGCAGTTTTAGGACACAAAGAGGGTTAGTGGGTTATAGATTGCTGAAATAAAGCATAAATCCATTCTGTATTCAGTCCATGCTTTTTAGTGTCTAGAAGAGTTTGAATTTAAGCTCCCAGGTTTGTCTTTTGAAAATGTTTTGAAGGTTTCTTTGAGGATGGGTACAGAGGTCAGACATAGAGTGATCACTTTGTGAAAAGGGTATATGTGGTGCTTTTGTCTTTAATCTTTTTCCTGTGTGCATTTGAGTGCACAGGGATTGTCTAGTTTCACCCACATAATTGTTATTGGAGCATTTAGCGCATTGGACGAGGAACACGACATGTTGTAATAGGCATGTGTAGGTCCTGGAAAGATATATTGTGGGGGATGTTGATCATTGTAGCAGAGAACATATGTCTTCAGATTTTGCATCCTTTCTTCTGGCAGGGTCTGGTGACACTTTGAGTTGGTGTGTCCCCGTCTGTGGGGATCTTACTTCTGATGATGAGTTTGGAGAGGTTGGGGAATTATTTTAAGTCCAGAAGTGGGGATTCGGGAAAGATTTCTGCCAGGATGGGGTCCCCATTCATTATGGGTTATAGTTGTTTGATGATATCCTGTACTGGTTCCAGCATGGGGTGATAGGTAACAATTAGGGGTGTGCAGTGAGAAGGGGTTTTAGTTCTATATTGAAACAGGTTCTCTAGAGGTGTTTGGGCAGCCCATTTCATGGTACAATCTACTTCTCCGGTGGTTCCTGTTTGGTGAAGGTGGTTTTAAGTAATTTAAGGTGTATATCGTACAAACATTTAAGGAAATGATTAACTGCTCACCTCAATAGTTCTATCAGAAATGCATAAGCATTTTCAGGATCATAGCCAATGGGTTTACTTGTGCAAGTCAGGATTATTCATGTGAGTATGAGTTTGCAGGGACAGTCTCCTAGTACACCATTTAGGGCCTAATTCTGTGCAGGACTGGGCTTTTCCCAAGAGCCCTCAATTCTCCTTAAAATAAAGTGGGAGATATGGGTGCCAATCTCAGGATTGTGCCCCTTGAAAGCAAGAACCTTCGCTCCTCTTTGTTCTGTAGAGCACCCAGCACATCATCAATGTTCAAACAATAATATAAAAAATATAAATTAATTATGTGGGATCCCGTGGGCAAAGAAATATTTCTTTTTAGAAGACAGAAGCAATATAACTTGAACTGAATAGTTCTCAAGTGCCTTAAATTGCTTGATATCTAAGAATATTTTCCCCAGCTCCCAGAACAACCTCTATTTATAGTTAGTGACCACAAGCTGGGGTTCTCCCTCCCAGCAGAATCCAGCTATTAAAAGTGTTACTAAAAACTCCCTTTTTGCTGTTTTATAAGTTATTACTGCTGTCCCTTTCTCCGGGTTCTCATCACTCTGAAGAGGTGGAAACAGGACCGCTTTGACAACAGCATTCAGCTCTCTTCCTGGTTGCCATCAAGCATATATCTATATCTATCTATCTATCTATCTATATATATATATTGTGACGGAGTCAGACCAGAAGGATATAGGAGAGTGCTGGAAGGCCGGTATATTAGTCTCAGGATGTGCAGGTCCCTGTTCCCTGGATAGCCAAACAAAGGCTATTCCAGGCCAATCAAGACACCTGGGGCCAATTCAGAACCTTCCAGAAAGGAGCAGAAACAGCTAGCCTGATTGGCTTCAGGTGTGCCAATCAGGGACTGGCTGAAACCAGATAAAAACCTCCCAGTTAGTCAGGTGGGCTGTGGGTGTCAGGAGCTGTGGAAGGAAGTTATGCTGTTGGTGAGACTGAGTGTTGGACAACATATCATACTGAAGGAAGGAGGCCCTGAGGTAAGGGTGAAGTGGAGTTTGAAGAAGTGGTGACTGCTGTGGGGAAGTAGCCCAGGGAATTGTATTGTGTTTTGTGCCTAAAAGGTCAGCCATCTTAGCTGATACTATTAGGGTCCCTGGGCTGGAGTCTGGAGTAGAGGGTGGGCCTGGGCTCCCCCCTTTTCCATCTTCCATACTGGCCTGTGATGAAAGTAACTCACTAGGTGGTGACTCTTGCCAATTATACTGAGAAAGGGAGGTCACTCTGGGGCCTAGATGAGTTTCTGAGGCCCCTAAATCTGCCAGGAAGCGCAGGACCCACAAGTACAGACTTGGAGCTTTGTCACAATATATAAGGTTCTTGCTTCTGGCTATGATCCTGAAAATGCTTATGCATTTCTGATAGAACTATTGAGGTGAGCAGTTAATCATTTCCTTAAATGTTTGTAAGATATACACCTTAAATTACTTAAAACCACCATCACCAAACAGGGACCACTGGAGAAGTAGATTGTACCATGAAATGGGCTGCCCAAATACCTCTAGAGAACCTGTTTCAATATAGAACTAAAACCCCTTCTCACTGCACACCCCTAATTGTATGTATATATATATATACACACACACTAATATAGAGCTTTTATTCTGTTTGGTCTGCAATTTGGTTTATTCCCCTTGGTAAGAGCACTCTGTATCATTGTGACCTGGCCACATATTTCAATTGGTTCCAATTATGCAACTTCACACAGACCTTTTGAATTCTTATCAGTCAATCTTGGGCCAAATCATGCCCGCTGCCTCCATAGGTGTAGAAGATAGAAGCACAGTGGATCCCATCAGGAGGCCATAAGGAATAGGGCAGCAACATACCTGAATCATCATTTTCCTTTCCCAGTGACCCCATAGGTTGGAAAATCTATGCTACAGGAGGAAGTATATAATAGGATTATAAAATAATTATTGGAAGAGGAGAACAGCAGAAAACAATAATTAATCATCTGCCAAATCTACATAGAATCTCTCTGGACAAGAGAGAATTTGTTACACAATCTCCAACCTTTCTGGAAGGCTCCCTTCTTTGGTATGTCTACCTAACTCTATAGGCTATGGGCCAAATTTGGCCCTAGTGAGCACAGCAGTGGCAAGCAGAAATCCTGCTAGTTAGTGTAGGATTCTGCAGGGATGGTCTGAACAAAAACAAAACATATACAGACCATCAGATCTCCTGGTAGCACCGTACAGAGTAGCCACCTAAATCATAGGCCAAGTTCTGTGGAAACTTGGTGCCCATGCAAGCTTGTAGCCAGACCCACCTCCTACTGCAGAGCTTTGAAACAGAGACACATCCTGCCCCGCTGAAAAGGATGAGTACCTCACGGGTGTTCTCCTTGCCTCCCGAGAATAAGCCCCATGTTTATCAATCAGAATGCATGCCAATAAATAAGAGTATTGTTTGGTCCAGAATTGTTTTTTAGACCACTTCACAACCTTGTGCACCATTTTTCATTTATCTCAAGTAATTAAAAGAAGCTACTACTAATACAAAATATTAAATGAACAGTGCTGCTTATGAAAACTAGTCATAAAACTTCAGACAAGCAGACAGTTATGCACCCACCTCTTTGATTGTTTCCTTGTGAGCAATTTAGCCATTTTGGAAGGAGCAGAGGAAACTTTATTCTGTAAGGAAACCCACCAACAATAAATGCAAGGCATATAGTTTTCCTGCAATTGTGGTGCAAAAAACATACAGTGGGTTACCACTAAAAATATTTACTATCATTACTACAGGGTCCATTATTATGTGGTAACAACTCCAGATCCAGGACACAGCATCCATGTAATCTACTTGCCTGCCAACATCAATTTGCTATTAGTGGAGATCCCTGCTGCAAGAGGGGAGAGTGGTGGTGAAGAAAAGAAGTTAGGGCTTCCCCTTTCAGTGCTATTGCTGGAGGTGGGTTAAGAAGGTAAAGCAATAAGTGGTTCCTGCCACTTGAGTCCTATTCATAGAAAGGGACCCAGAGTGAGCCTGGGAGTTGTAGAGCTTGCATTTGATGCAGATCCCAAAGCAGCCACATGCTTTGCTTGTGCTCACAGCTGTCCCTACTGCCTGTTCCATTCTGTATGGAGTGAGGATGGTGAAATAGAGGAAAACCTCACTCTAAATGATTTGGAGAGCAAGATCTTTATACAGTACTAAGCTCTAACCAGAAGACAATCTTAAGCGTACATCTGATTCAAATATAAAAGCTTCCCATGACACGTGATTTTGTCTTTTTATAGCTGCATTAACTGATAGACACGATGCCTCAATATATTTTACAACAGTTGAATAAACTCTGAGAAAGGAGTAAGTGCATCAAACCTATATGTCTGGAGAAACTTCAGGTGTATTTGCTTATTCATCAGTACCCTTAGTTTGCATAGTAACTGCTCAACAATGCAAAATAGACGGGAAACAAACCCTGTAAAATTGCTCTTCAGAGGGAAGCCAAGGTATTTTAACTATATAACATAAAGTGAGGATGTCTACCACACTTTTTTGCATATTATTAATCCAAAAATAATTACTTAACTAGATTTGAAATTAGTTTGAATATCCCTTTGTCAGCATAGGTCATAAGGACTAAACATTTTCTCTTCAATGTATTGTTGTGGAATATCTAGTTACTGCTGTGTTCTTGGAGCCTGATTTTTGGATGCACAAGGAACACCAAATCTCCATGAAGTCAACTGGAGTTTGGATTGTTTACTGAATACAGGATTGTGTTCATTACCCACTTTTGAAATACCAGCTATACAGAGGCAAAAGGAGGCAAGTTCAGTATTATATATTAATTGACATTGTTTGCCATTCTTCCTTAAATGTTATGTTATTTTCCCTTGCAGACTGCATACTTTTCCATTTAAAATACTGATTTTCCTCCCTTATGTTTCAGGTCATGAGTCCATTTCATTTGTTCCTTTGCTTGTGTACTCATAATGTCTGCAGGAACGTGCACAGCTTGAAAATAGCATATTTAAGTCAATTTAGTGCCTATAAAGGGAGTACAAAAACCACTACACAGAGGGCTAGATTTTCTCCAGGCTCAGGTTAACATGGTAGAAGGCCCCAAAGGTGAAAAGTCCACTGGAGCGAGACTGCAGCAGCACAAAATGACCACAATTTTCCTCTTCCTAGTAGGAGGGCTTGTGCAGCTGAAAATGTGGGAGCACTTGAACAGAAAAAGACTGAGCAAGATATCTTGGGAGAAACTGGTTCAGTTCCTCCTCACTACAGAATTATTAGAGCCCAGAACAAATTCTTGCTGCCACCCTGTTGGGAAGATCAATGGAAGATACTGACAACATCACTGCCTGCCCTCCACAGGGGGTGAATCCAGTCTGGGATACAAGGGGAATGAACTGGCATCAGCAGGTGTAATTTACAGCCCCCTGCTCCAGCACTACCAAACTGGGTCCCTATCTTTTTCAATAGATCTTGTACTTATGATATTAGTTGAAAGTGCTCCGTGAAGGCCTCCTTTTACCTTCTTTTCTCCTTTCTCTGCAGCTGTCTTTCCTGTGTATTTTCTGTCTTCTCCTTTCCTACCAAGTCTCTTTTCATCTTTCTCCCCAGGTAGCTTCTCCTTCCCCTTTCTCTGCTCATCTCTCATTTAATTTCTTTTAGTGTCTTTCTCCCAGAGATACCTTCAGCTGCTGAAATCAGCTCTCAATAGAAAAGCGTTAACACTACTTACTTAGCACTATTGCACAAGAATCTCGCAGAAGTGTGGAGGGAGCAAAAACCAGAAGAAATAACTATGATCCCTTAATCAAATTTTAAAGTCGTGTAAATACATCTTCATAATATCGCTTGTGGAATCTACTATATATTTAATATGCATAATAGCTGCTTTCTTGAATTGTAAAATAGATTTTGAGGTGGAGAGGAGAGAACTGCAAAACAAACCATAGCCCTGTTTGTCCATTTAGCTTTTTTTAAAAAAAAGAAAAAAAATTATATAAGAGACAGGTGGTTTTTGTAAACATTTTGTTTGTGAAAACACCAGAATCCCAACACTATAACCAGTGTAACCTATTCATCAATAGAACATCTGTAGCACAGGAATGGACACTGCCCTACCAATGTGGCTCAATGTTAATCTGCATCTATCTGTAGGAGTGGGGACATTTCCTGACTGTATCAGCAGTCAGTATTGTTCCCCATTGTAGGCAATTTGCTGTAAAATGCAGCCTTTAAGATTCAATATGGTAACTTCCCACCAAATAAAATATGGAAAGGCACTGTTGGTATGAAAAACATAACACAGATGACCTTATCTCTGTTGTTAACATCACTAAAACAACAGTTTAAAACCTAACAGACTTATCATTAATGCAGTTTGTTTACCTTTCAGATTATATTCATTTTAGAAAGTGATGTAGAGGAACTTTTGTTGACAGTTTTAGTTTCTGATTTCTCATGCTTTAGTAGCAAAATGCTGAAGTGTTCATGGTACAGAAACTACAGTGCAACTTACATTTAAAAAGTTGTTTCCATTGGTACTTGAAAAAAGAAATCGATTATGGTAAGCACAACGTTTTACAAAAAGGACCTAGTCTAGACACAATAAATCGATCCCCAAACACTCTCCCAGCAACTCTGGTACTCCGCCATGAGAGGCGCAAGCAGAGTTGACAGGGGAGTGGCAGCAATCGACTCACCACCATTATTCTATTCTTGTAACTGAAGTTGCATATCTTAGATCGATCTGCCCCCCCCCCTTCCCCCAGCGTAGACCAGGGCTAAGAGCAGGCAGGATGCACATCAAGAGAATCAAAAGAGCAATTCTGCTGAACATACATGTTAAAATTTTAAGTGCAGGTTCAACTAAAAAAGATATTTCTGTAAAAACAGCATCTAGTCATTTCATGTTTATTATGCCCCAGTGTTTCCAATCTTATTTCCTCAGTTTACATGCAAACCTTTCCCCTTACTGCTGACTCTGAAAACTACCTGCAAAGTGAGAAATCATGCTGCAGTCACCCCTGCTCACACATCACTTCTAGTAACAATCCATAGGCCAAATTATGCCTCAGTAACAGCTGTGCAACCCCACTGTCTCCGAATTATGACCTTAGTTCCACCTGTTTAACTCTGTGAGCCTTGAATGGGGATTTCACAGGTGTAACTGAGGAAATAATTTGGCATGTAGAATATTTACTACAGGAGATAATATAAGAAAGAAACCATCTTGATTTTTAGATCCCAAGTAGAGACTAATGCTGACAAGAAAAGTCTTTACTTGTGTCTCGGTGGTTTCCATGCCAAGTTTCCACAGTTTACAAGAAAGATGGAGTATCACAGCATTACTTCTACAGGCAGTGAGTGGACAATGGGTACCAATCCTATAAGAGTGCACGTGGCTCAGAGACTTTTGCTTAGACTACTTTGAAGCAGCAGGAAGCAGGCAGCGGCTGGAACTCTGCTGCCTCTCTTTATGTAACCTCACTTCAAAGCCAATGCTATTCTGTGCTTGGCACCAAGCAGTTTGCAAGCAGGAGTCGAGGAATACAACAGGAAATATTAACACATTTGCATCTTTCCTTGACAAACACAAGTCAAAAGGATCAGGAAATGTTTTGCATGAGTTCTACATGAATTCTCACTTCTCTCCATACCCAGCAGGCTAAGGACTGGGCATCCCTAATACTAGCAATTTAAATAAAAATACATTCTCTCTACCCAAACAGTTTCATATTGAAATAAATCAGTTTCCTGGGCACGTTGGGTGTAAACTATACCCTGATTTCCTTTCTAAAATTCAAGTTACTCCATGCAGTTTCTTTGGCATACGTTGAACTGCAAAACACAAGGAAAACAAGACGAGATCGGCCAGATAATGTTTCTGTTATAAAGAGTGTCACTGTCTTCAACGAGATAGTTTTGGTTTTTACTTAGACACAACACACGCAGGGAAGTACAAATGGGATCGTTGCAGGAACGAGTGAAAGTTAGCAACCGAAAGAACCTGTTCAGGGCTGCATGTAGCGGTTTTATATCTAGCCTCGGTTAATTTCAGGAAAGGCAAGAGTACCAGCAAGGTTCACAGCAGACACCTTCGGACAGACTTCCCTAGGCATTTAACATTTCTGTGCCCTGGATCTCATGCATTAATCGCCTCCCTCTCTCGAGCCATCACCGATTTATTCCTCTCATGCGAGGCGGCAGAGGGGGTCCCTCTGACAAGTTGCAAGGCTTCTGCTTCCCGGGAATCAAAGCCCCCCGCCCATGCTCCCCGGTCCTACCGCCTGTAGAGCTGGCCTCCTCCAGCTGCGCCGAGATGCTCTCCACTCTCCTCGCGTCCATGCTGAGCGGGGTGGGCTCGCCTGAGCCTCGTCGGGGCCGGGGAAGAAACAGGCGACACGGTGTCCCCCCAGCGAGTGCGGAGAGCGAGCGGCAGCACGGTGGAGGGTCCGGCGTGTGCCCGAGCCGAGCAGCGCGGGAGCCAGCCCCTCACCTTAGAGGGAGGCGCAAGGGCGGACGCGCCAGCCAGCCACCGCGCGGGACCGTGGCACCCCCAGCCTGGCGGGCGCGGGCACCTCCCCCTGCAACCTGCTGCTGGGTCCCTGACTGGGGGCGGGGCAAGCGCCCGATCCTGCTGGATCCCTGGGACGGTGCTGGGAGCCCCGCGTTGGGCCCCTCGGTGCCAGCGCTGCTGCACGAAGTGTTAGCAAAGCATCCCCACCTCTCCACGCCCGGCCCGGGACATGAAGCCAGCCCGTGGCTGCAGCCTGCACCGGTGCTAGAATACCTGGGGAGCAGGCAGCAGCTGTGTGGGGCTGCCTTGCCCCCCTACCTCGGCTCTGGGAGGGGGCACCTCTAGGAGGAGAAAGGCTGGTTTAGGGTCCATGCCCAGCGGCTCCCTCCCTTCTCCGAGGCTGCCAACAAGAAAGCCAGTTACTGGCCAGCAAGTCAGGTGTAGACACCTGGCTCCTAGGAACTGGCCTGAAACCATCTGCTCCTTTCCCCCAGGCCAGCTGAATTTAGCACAGGGCCCACCCAGGAAATGCAAGAGTCCAGGGTAGTCTAGCGGGGGCGGCAGATTTGTATAATTTTTGGTGGTGCCCAGAACGAGTCCAAATCCTGCCTCCCCCTGCACCTGCCTAAGGCTCTAGGAGGGTGTTTGGGTGTTGGAGGGCTAGAGACTCTGAGCAGGGGCAGGGTTTTGGGGTGCAGGAGGGGTGAGGGGTTGGTCTCTAGGAGGGAGTTCGGGTGAGGAGTGCAGGCTCTGGGCTGGGGTGTGGGGTTGGGGTATGGGAGAGAGTCAGGGATGTGGCGCTTACCTCACGTAGCTCCCGAAAGCAACTGGCACATCCCTCTGGTAGTGGCTCCTAGGCGAGGAGGGTAGAGAGTCTCCAAGCACCGCTGCCTGCAGGCACCACCCCCGCAGCTCCCATTGGCCACTGTGAACTGTGGCCAATGGGAGCTGCGGAGTTGGCACTGTGGGCAAGGACAGCGTGTGGAGACACCCCCACCCTATGGCCACATGGACATGCCAGCCGCTTCCAGGAGCAGTGCAGAGCAGGGCAGGGCCGGGCCGGGCCGGGAGGCATGTGGGGGTGGCAGGTGGCTGTTGATATGCTGGCTTAATGCTAGTTAGACATTCACCTACGTAATGAGATTCTCAGGTAAGTGGAAGAGGGCTTTCCAGGTGCTTTACACCACTAGATTAGTACAGACAGGGAAGGCATCATTCTGGCCCTGTAATCAGGATTTGAACCCAGATACTACTAGCATTGCCAGAAAACTTGCCCAACTGTTGACTATTGTATACCAAAATTATTCATTAAAACTAGTCATCTTACATGAACCAAAAGCAAGGAAATACTGATCTACAGCTGCCACTTCACTTTGCTCACATTACAATACTTCAGTATTGTCTCAGAACTGTGAGAGTTATGAAAACACTATTATGACTAGCTGTTGCAGCATATACAGAGTGAGATAAAGAAAGTATGACAATCAAATCAAAATGCCTTTGCATTTGTCAGTTTAAGCCAGAGACTTAATTTTTAAGAAAAATTACAAGCATAGTATAGAGTATAACTTTTAAAAAGTGAACAAAAGTTGTACAGATAAGATAGCATGAATCTGAGCAAAATACAAAACTATGCCTCACCCAATTGATTAATTTAAAACACAAATGACCCAGATAAACTAAATTGTGTCTGTCAATCTATAACTTTTTACCTTCTCCCTCCAACCATCTCTTCTACTACTTGCTGTCTCCTTTCACTCACCTACTCTCCCTTTGTCACTTTGTCAGCTGTTCTTGGTGGAAGTCCTGAAGTCAGTTGATCAATTCCCTCTGCAAAAGTCTTCCTTTGAACTACATCTTGCAGATAAGTTTTAAATCAAGATCGAAAGAGTTTAAGACTATCCTCAATCATCTCTATGGCCATCTATTTAAAAGCTCATTGCTTCCAACTATTGTCACCTAATTCCTTATACTAATGGCCCATGTATAATCAAATTCCTTCTCTGAATCTACAATATGGTCTCCAATCTGTGACTACTTCTTCAAACACTAATCCCCAAAACTGTGACTGGTCACAGCACTCAGCATGTAAGCAAATTCCATACCTATCTGCTTCATACTATTGTGTTCTCCAATTTGCTTTCCTAACCTGTAGCTACAGTTGTGTGTAAGTAAATGGGAGCCAAGCACTTTGCAATGTTATATCATAACAGCAGGTACCTGTGCCTGAGGAACTATAAGGTATGAGGACTCACTCTATGCCCACAAGAGACTCCATCTACATGTATAGCAATTCTTTGGGAATTTTCCAATCTTTTTTTGGATTTTATATCTCTCTGGATTATTTAACCCTACTTGCTTTCTCTTCTGATTTGAAGATTTTTCTCACCATCATTAGCAAACAGATCTAAAATACTGTTCACTTAAAAACTTAGAGTCAAAGTGTATATAAATAGAAAAAGCATTGAAACATAAAGGGACAAACCCTCAGCTGGTGTAAATGGATGTAGCTTCATTGATTTAATTAGAGATACACAGATAGTAGAATTCTAAAGATTTACCTGTTGAGCTCCTGATCCAATCTTATCTAGCCCAAGACCATAGAAAGGCTTGACATTAATATGGGATGTGGGACAGTTAAAATGGTTAAGTGTTAATAACTGAACCTATATGTCAAAAGTTTGTACCTCAAAGTTTCGTGTGTTTACAGTTGGTCTTAAAGACTAAATTATCTACTATTTCCCAAATAGTGTCCATTTTTCTCCTGTGTCCACTAGCTTTCTGCTAGCTTTCCAAGTCTCCGTATTCCTGCTTTATGTCATATTTAGTGAAACTTTACACAGAGGTACTTGGTTGTTGTTGGCAGAGTCTGGTGATACAGAAGTCTATTCAGTATTAAGAGGCAGAACTTCATCTTTTTGACATAATTAGATTTTTATCAATACAAAAGTGCAGTGTTCAGTATCTAAAACATCTGAGGTCCATTTCTCTTCCAATTTCCTTATGCCTACTTTATCATTTCAAATAGTTCTTTTTTGGACCTGTATACTAATAACACTGTACTATCATTTAGAAACATATATATATCCTTAGGATTTCTTCCCTTTTAATTATTTTTTACTACAGTTGGTCATTCTGGTTCCTGGCTGATTTCTTCCGCTAGATGTTGAATTAATGTGTTTCCCCTAGCCTTAAGCTTAAACCAACTACCATGATTTTGCCACACCTGTTTAAAATGCTATGTAAAATAAATTGTATCATGAAGCTAGACTTATGGTTGAGAAGACATTTTTATTCTAACAACAAATTCAGGACCAAATCATCCTTTCCATGAGTAAAAAATTCTGGAAAAAATAAGAGTGAGTTACAGCTTGTGGAGTTTCAGTGGTGTCATCCTATCAAAGAGGGCATGATTTGTACTCCCACTTATGGAATCAGAAGGGTTTAGCTTCTAAACTCAATGATCCATAGGGATGTACAAAGCTGTAGGGGAAAATCGCTGTTGCTCTTGGGATATCTGCAAAGTGCTGAGGCTTTAGGGCAGGGACCCGAGCAGGATCTACACTAGAGAACTGAATCATTTGTAATTTAACAAATTAGGTAGAACTAGTTTAAGCACGAATGGTTCAGTGTGTTTACTCCAGCCATCATGAGCCAATTTAAGAATCATTCCATTTTTGCATCACTTCTGCAAGGCCTTGTTCTAAGGCTGAGTATCTATCCCAAAATCAGTGGATTCTGGGAAATAATGGTTTAGAATTAAATGTTTCTTAGGACTGCTGAAAGCAACTCTGATTGAAATGGATCTTGGAAGTGTTTCTAAACTAGTATATTAGTCTGCCCACTGGTTTTACAAGTGTTCTAGGTGCTGGAAGGGTTCTGAGAATAGCATAGTTTACGTAAGGCCCCAGTGCCTTCTCAGGAGCCGTTCTTCCAATGTTTCTGTACTAGATTGCCCCCACATGGAGAGGGAGTTCATAATGCACAGAACAATTTGTCATTAAGCTCCTATTACAGTCACCTCTAACTTTTTAGGGAAAAAATATCAGTTTATTACTTGTTCTCAAGGCAAAGATTTCCCCCAGCCCCCTTAAAAAAGTTTATTAAAATTCCCATTTGTTATTTTAAAGTGATTCCAGCATGAGCAAAAATCTCTTGTTCATGCTATAAACATTAGGATTTTTTGGGGGGGGGGGGGTAAGGGGTTGGGAGGGGCTACACTCAAAATCAAAAATAGCTTTATTTTAAGAAGTCAAGTTGTGCATGTACATATTCTCATCTACTTTATGTATTTATATGGCCCTCATTACCATAGTATCTAAGCATCTCACAGTCTTACTGTATTTATCCTTAACCCACCTGTGAGTTAGGGAAGTGCTATTATCCTCATTTTACAGATATGCACGGAGACACAAATTGAGTTGGGTCACGTGGGAAATCTATAGCAGATCAGGAGTCAAATCTGGATCTTTCAAGTCTTAGGCTAAAGCCCTAACCATGCTCAGTGAGGAATTTTATGAATTCTTGCCTTGCTACATTACAAAAACAAAAAAACCAAACCAAACAAAAAAAAAAACAGAATGAGAAACATAAAACAAGTTCTAATAGAATGGAAATACACTGATGTAAGTGTGCACAGAGGGCCCAATCCACTGCCCTTCCTCAGGCAAAACTCCTAAGGAGCATTGACAACAGACTCAGCCCACAGTACTGTTTTTCATGTATAGGAACACAGAAAACCTGTGTCTAGAGATCTGAATATTGAAATCAACATTATGATGCTGCACCTACATTTGATTTAAATGATTCCGTAGCCCAATGAAATAATTTGAAGATGAATCTTGTTACAATAAATGCACTGCATTCATGTTTATGGATAACAGTTTATACACAATAGAGTCAGGAAGTTTCTTAGTAATAATTTGGCCTAATTCATATATATTAAGACATCAGTCCTACAATCTGATCCAGACAGGTGGATTCCTATACCCATATTTAGTTTAATAGGATTTAGTGTGGATATGGGTGGAATGATCCTCATCAGTTTTCAGGACTGGGGCTAAAACAGAAAAGTTATACATGGCCCTGATTCAAGAAATCTCCCTACTCAGTAGGGAATATTAGTAGAACATTGGTGGTTTTAGGAAGAAAAACTTTGAATGTTCTGCTGCCTATGCCTGTTAAATATCAACCATTACATCATATTAATGTAATATTTTGCATTTAATTGTGCATTAGTACTCTTGTGCAGAAAGATTTGGGGCTACAACCTGAACTGGTGTAAGCAGAGGATCTAGCCCTATATTATTGAATAGCATTTATACTTTGTTACTTGCTAGGGAAGGATTTTAGAAGTCTATTTATGTATAATTAATTGCATGTCTAATGTTAACATCTTTGATAATTTCTGTAGGGGTCAGGAGAGTTCCCACTTAGCATAAATGGGTATGCAAATCAGAATTTAAAGGTGGTGACCAGCAAATGATTTTATTAAAACTTCAGCTTTACAATTATGTACCAGATGCTCCAAATAACTCAGCTAAGGAGAGAGATTTACCTCTTATTCTTTAAGGCTGGGATTTTCAAAGGTTCCTAGGCAGTTAGGTACCTAGCCCTCACTGAATTTCAATGGTGTTTGAGTGCTTAATTCCCATAGGTTCTCAAACATCCAGCCTCATTTTCCTCCCCCAAATCCAGATTAGTTGACTTTCCTTTGGTGAGATACATTCTCCTTCTGAGTAGAGTTGACCCCTAAAGCTTAACTATTTTGTTCATGGTGTGGTGGTGATTTGTGTGTTAGCTTTTCTGTTTATGCAGAATTTTTATGTATTTTTAATTTTTGTCAGTGCTGTAAACTTTAATATTCAAAATTCAGATACATTTTTTTAAAAGTCATTTCAAAACCAAGCATGATTTTTAAACAGAACATTGCAGATGTCCAGCACAAGTCTGCTGCTTAAGGGTATAATGGGATAATCTGTATCACTTAATATAAACTGTTATTTAATCATTTGCCGTCATTATCAGGCTGTCACTGAAGTTATTTCATGAGTAAATCTTATTCAATGTAATGTTTCATATTTACAGATATGATACTATCATTTCACGTAAAGTATTTATTAAAAATCTCATCCTCCTCTGGATGGATCATAAAACACTTTCAAAATAAATAAATACAGGCAACTGCTTCATCTGCTACTGAAATGCAGCCAGTTTTGGAGAACAGACAACTGGATCAGAACACATTGTACAGTTGTGGATATAAGGAACATTTTGGCTAGCAATCCTGTGGCAGACCCCTGGTCCTGAGAAAAGATTAATGGGGTTTTTAATGTTGCTCCAGAACAGACAGGACCTTGAGTTTTAAGAACTCATGTGAAACACCCACACACAGTAGTGCGCATGGAGTTCAGTTTATAAACCTCTGAAGGAAAAAGTGCTGAGCTGACCCTGCTGGTATCTAGACAATGCTCAAACAGAAACACTCATCATGGTATCTCAGCACTTCTTCTGGTGGCTTGCCATTCAGCCAGGTGTTGGCTCTCCACTGCTTTCTGTTCTCCCTCTCTCATCAGTACTTCAGTCTTGCACTGTAGTCCAGTTTGCCCTCACTTGATATGTCCACCCCTTTCGCTGTTCTATCTGCTTCCACTCATTAGTATTTTGGCATGGGGGTGGGCGCAATGACTTGCAGAAAATTGAGCTTATCAGAAACAAAGGAGCCATTTGCACCCAGTTTTCTATAGAGACAACTGTTACTGCATAATTACTGGAAAGCAATACTTTATTTATTTTTTATCATTTCTAGTGCTGATCTGAAGAGCTGGAAACCAGAGCAAGAGTCTGAGGAGCAAAAATTCAGGGAGTTCAAGGTATTTCAAACTCACTTCTTAGGCTCCCAAGCCATCTCTTTCAGGCAAAATCTGGCTTTATGTATTGCATATGACATGCATATATACAGGGTACCCACTCACCGCTAATGCACCTCCTTGTGTTTAGATCTGGAAAAGTAGCTCTCCTGGCATTATGTATCCTCTTCTCCTCTCTGTGATAGTTTTTTTGGTAACTTAGGGCACTTACCAAATCCCCATTTGTCCTTCCAGGGTTAAAAAGTCAAAAAGGGCCACTGGGAAAATATCTTCAGACACTCTTCAGCCTCAGCTTGAGACTCTGTGCCACTATACCAGTGGCTGCCAGGGGAATCCTGGCCCTACCGCTACATCAGGTTCTGGACCAGAGAGACCCTATAACCAGCAATCCAGGTCTGCTCAGTCCTCCTCCCTGGTACTGTTTCCCTGGGATCCTTCTTACCCAGTCACTCTTCTTTTACCTGTTTCTGGGCTTATCACAGGAATCGACTATACTCCCCATGGCTACTTCACCTTCTTTTAGCCTCCTGCTAGACACCTTACTCCAGGACAGGATCTCAGGGCATATGCTCCCTCTGGATTTTCTCCTTGTCCCTGGTCACCTCCCTCATCCTAGGGAGTAATAGCAGTCTACTTCCTCTATAGTCCTCTTCTGCTTTCAGTCTCTTGGCTTTATAGTACTGTTTAGCTCTTCCCAGTTGGACTTCACTCTTAGCCTGGGCCTCCCTCTCATGGGTGATGCAGGGTAACCTAATCAGTTTCTCAAGCCTTAATTAACCTTATCAGGACTATTGTGGGGTGCACACTTCATTACAAGGATATATAGCTGTATATGTGGCTATATAAACAAACACATGCCCATAATTCACACATATATGTAGATTAATAGTATCCTATTTCAGAATGTTTACAAAGCATTTTAAGATCCTGCAGATAAAGATGCTATAATCACGCCAAGTATTGTGCTTATGATTCAGCTATGGAAATCTTAGGAACAGAAGTCACATGTTTGTTAATGCTTGTATAGACAAACACGTGAGGCCAAAAGTCTTCTTTCAGTGAGAAGAGTACAGCCTCTTTGAAGTGAATAGAATGGCATTGGTATGTGAGAACAGACTTGAGTCAATATAGAAATTTTTCTCATTTTCTCCTGCACAATCAATGCTTTCAGATTGGCTGAAATTTATTCTGTGAATTTCAGGCATATTTCCTGATTTTTTAAGATACTTTTTTCTCTCTCAATTTGAATACCTAAGTACTCTGTTGTCATGGAAATCTTCTCTTCCATAAAATCCTTGAAGACCAGCTCTGACATAATCATTGTTTCCAAATACCGCATCTACTAATTTCACTTCTTTCTTCATGTTTCCCATACATTTTCCCACCATATCTAAGGGAGATAGCCCTAACTTGTTCAAAATCCCTATGCAGTTTGATCCTTTGAAGAGAAACACTACAGAAAAACCCAGTCACACCAATTTTCAGAAGGGATTTCTTCTGAAAAATGGAACCTCCTATGGATCATCTGCAACTACCTACATTAAGAGTATAGCAGTACGATAATATGTAGGACAATAAGAGTTTAGCAGTAGGAACATACTATTGACCCTCTGTCCAGGATTGTGGCAGTGACTGTGAAATGCTCAGGGAGATTAGAGAGACTATTATTGTGTTTTATGTTTTTCTTAATGGGGGATTTTAACTATTTCCATAGTGACTGGATACATATCACCTCAGGACAGTAAGTGGTGATAAAATTTCTAGACACTATTAGTGGCTGCTTCTTGAACCCAGCTAGCCCTGGAACTCATAAGGGGAGAGGCAATTCTTGATTTAATCCTAAGGGCTGGCCTACACTAGGGGGAGGGGTCGACTGAAGATACGCAACTTCAGCTATGTGAATAACGCTGAAGTCGGCGTATCTTCAGCCGACTTACCTGCTGTCTTCATGGCGGCGGCGGGCGGTGACATGCTCCCCCGTTGACTCCAGCTTGCACCTCGTGGGAAGCTGGAGTTCCGGAGTCAATGGGGGCGCTGCTGGCGATCAATTTATCTTGTCTTAACAAGATCCAGCAAGGAGGAGTTCATTTAGCAATCTCAACTGTTGGGCCTTGCTTGCCCCAGAAGTCAAGAGAATGCCAGGGTTTGAGTCACCTGGGTCCTGCTCCATCCAGGGAGAGATCTGCCTTGCTCTGGGTCATTATACCGAGTACTAGGGGGTACTTTGCATAGCTAGTTAGGAAAGAGCTCCAAGGTGAGGAAAGTCCTGATTCATGTGTGGACAACCAGATGAAGGCTCACCTGAAGGAGGGTGTTGGTACCACAATGCACACAAGTGACAGGCCTGTAATGTGTATTTGATAAATTGATTGAACAAACTTAAGTTTGTTCAGTCAGCACTACAGCTCCCCAGCAAAAAGAGATATCTATATGCGCACTGACTACCCGGGACAGACTCTGGGGGTACACCCACTTCCTGTGTGATCTCTTGTTTATATTTGGTTATTAGAGGGGATATTTTTATTGAGGGGAATGTCATGTTTTTATTCATTCACCTCTTCTCTTTGATTCCCCTGCCTTTTCATTTACCCCTTTCTTAGGTTAACTCTATCCTTCCTCTAATAAAGTGTTTCTTTTTAAAATTGTCTGTCCCTTGATTTCTAATTTTCAATGTCATAGAGCTGGTATGGGCTGTATATTAAATTATTCATCCGCCCACTGGGTGGAAGCACTACTTACTGAGAATCTAATTTACCTCCAACAACCAGTAAACTGATGGTGGACACAAGGGGATGGATTTACACCTTACCCACCCCTGAGCACAGCATCTTCAGTGCCTCCCATGCAATACCTGCCACAATATACTATGGTAAAGGTAGCAATAGCATTTGCATATGCACATGAATAGATCTGCAAGCAGAGATGCAGGCTGGTAACTAAGTGTAGCACATATACACGAGCATCTAAAGACAGTGACAATGTTGGGCCTTTTAACTTTTAGGGGCCCCTAGAAAGCCAGTGCCTCTGGGTATGTACTTACTGTGCCTAACTGGAAATCTGGTTCTGGCTGAGACCTGCCATCAGCCCAAGGAGCAAAGAACCCAACAGCTATGAATTCAAGGGTGGTACATAGAAGGAAGGAGCAAGTGGACTTCACCACACTTGGGAATCAGAGGTTCCTCCAGCAGGGGTTACATAAGTAATAAGAATAGGGTGAGATTTGAAGGAGGAAGGAAAGGGATAATGTAAATAAGATAACTGGTCTAATTGTCTGTTCCTCTGGCTGAACAGAGTAGCCCTAAAGCTGGTTTACCCAGTCCCTGGAGGATTCCCTCTGCTACTGCACCACAATCTTCTTGAGATAGGCAAAGACGACATGGTCAGGGCATCCTTACACTCTGCTGATATCCAGCAGCTACCAAGGCTCCTAAAGGCTGGAGACAGCTGTCAAACCTTTGAGCAGCTTTCAGATGCTGTAAGTTATGTCAGGGACTGGGCCGGCATCCAAGTGTCCCAGGATATGCTGGATGGCAAAGGAAAACTTTTCAACACCCTCTCAATTTATGCCAAGTATTCCTGGATCCACGTGGTTTACATGGTAACTCAGTAAGGGCTTCTGTACAGCATGGTGGAGTAAAACAATTTTTAAGGGAATAAGCTAAATATATCTCCTGGTTTTATATATATATATGATCCCCTTTTCTAGTGAGCCTGAAGGCATATGGTTAGTCACCACATTGTCCTGACATATCAGTCACCTCAGTTTTGACACAAAAGTAACCACCAGTGTCAAGCAAACGGCAATTATTTCTCCATGAAAGCTGACTCTTGGGCTCCTTCTGAGTACAAACTGACAAGGTTTGTTTTCATTGTGGGAGTGATGGGTGTGTGATGAAGGAGACAGCCACCCCATTAGGGCTGAACTGACCTAAAACTACCTAGTGCATTTGATTTTAATAGCATGAGGATATACTAGAACTATTGATTCAGAGATAAAATTCCCATTTTGTATTTTTAAAAAATCTATTATAGATTGTCTCATCTCTCCAATCCTGTTTTAATAAGGGGAAAATGGTTATTGCAACATGATTTTTAAAAGTGAATTAGGTACATGTTTAACATGTCAGCAAATCGGGAAGGTAGAAGAAGTAGAGATAAGAAGCTTTGGTTAAACATGTTATAAGTCACCTTTTGCAATTCAAAGGAATGCTGTGCAAATTTATGACCATCAATGCCCGCCATTGGGACGATTTACTTGCCTATTACTTGCAATCCGAGAGGTTTCACAGTTTCCCATAGGGCTTTTTTCTTTTAAATAGTTGCCTGGGATACAGCAGCATGGTATCTGGACCTACTAATGAGACAGGGTGAGAACAAGGTACGTAGGGAGTGAATGTCATCTTGTGGGATCTTAGTTTATGAGAACATTGGAATTTGTTATAGGCTTTTGCCTGCGAATACATATACACAGCACAAGAATCCACAGAGCAGAACTATATTAAAAAAAGCATTACCCCAGAGATTGACTGCTGTTTCTATTACAGAGCATTGTAAACAAACTATTGACAAAGTGCTAGGGTCCCTTTAAAGTAGAATATCTGTTATGCTATATGAATGAGTCACATTGTTAACACCAGCATGGTTCCACCAATGACAGGAGCCCTTGTTAGATAAAATGTTGTTTGAAGCTGGATTGTTGTTGGTTTTTACCACAGTGTTAATGTAGACCTGCTCTCAGCAAGTTTAGATGATATGGTTTTTAAAACATTAGAGGCAACCTGGAGCCTTGTCTGCACTCACACATCCATCATTGCTACTGCTGCAGGGCCCGCACCAGCATTAACAACAATGGGGAAATAAGTCCAGGGTAGACCTTGCCTGCAATATAGACAAAACGGCAGTATTGGCTATTGCTGCTACCTGAGCATCCAAGAAAAGCAAAGGGTGGAATACATCCCATAAAGCATAAACATGAATAGCTAGCAACACGTGCAGTCTCATACAGGAAATCGCCATTATTCCTTTCAGTTGCTTCATCCCAGCCTATCAATATTATTTCAGAATATGCTGAGTTGAGCCTAATCAGTCAACTTTGTTCTAAACTGCAGTTTCAGCCAGCTCTGGGTAAATTGCTTAACTGTACCAGATGGGTCAGATGCCAAGGAGACATACTGCTAGATTTCATCAACATATTAAAGCTTGTATCTCTTCACCATGCTTTCTAGTGGCACCACACGTGTTGAACAGGAGGAGTGACAAATTAGAAGCCTGTCATACACCACATAAGAGAAACTTCTGAACAGATGGTTAACTACATTTATAAATTTCTTTTAAAAAATCAGAGTCACTCAGAGGAACTCCATCTACCTGTGTAATGGACCACAGAAGTTTCAACAGTCCCTCTTGATCAATGTATCAAAGGCAGCCGACAGACCTAAAGAAATAGCATAGGTATTTGATACTCTGCCATCCCCCAAAAGAGACTATTGCCCAATACAGCTAGCACTGTTTCTGTATTCTGTGCAGGCCTTCTCAAAAAAGGAAATTTGGAATAAATGAGAAGAGATTGATAGTTGGCAAGATACTAAAACATAACAGTAGAAGCTTCATAACATTTCCTTAAGAACAAATGGTACACTGAAGAAAGGAGCTCATTATCTCTGTTGACAGCATTGCCAGTGATTCTTCTCTGCCTTTCACCAGTCAAGGAAGCCGTAGGTCCAACTCACAGGTGACAGCCAGTAGCTCCCCAAAAACAACACTGAGTGACCCTGGCTGAAACTCAGGCAAAGAAGACTTAGCATCTGTCCTCTCAAGACATTTCACTCCCACCCCAGAAGCAGACAGCTGAGTCCAGATCAGAACAATTTAACCTGTAAACATGAAAATTCTGTAATAGAGTGGAAACATCCTAGATTAACCAGCCTCTCTGTCATGCAGAACATGGTTGTTGTTGGGAACTCTGAAAACTTTTCTTCCTCTCCTTCACAGTCATGGGGAGAGGCATCCAAATCTTTCTAAAGCATTTGGGAAGACTTTGCAGAAGAATTCTGCTGCTGATTCAAAAACAGACTCTAGCCAACTTCCTTCTCACTACATCTGTTGCAAGTCAGCTATGAACCAGGGTGACCTGTGTGCTTGAATCTGAGAAAGAGACTGTTTGGGGGCCACTTTCTCAATACAGGCCATTGATAAGAGTGGTTTGTCAGCCAAAGAGCATCCACCTGTAAAGCCTTGTACCCATCCAAATAAACTGGACGAAGAAATTGTTGGGTGTAATCTCCATCCCACCAACCAAATCCAGCCAAACCTCAAGATCCAGGGTGGTTAGCTGTATGAAGTAACAAAACAAAAAAACAAACCAACTTTCCTAACATTTTCTATTTAGAAAAAATGGATCAACTGAAGATGCCAAAATACAAGTCCTAACTCTGAACATTTCTAAATACTTATCTGACCCTTATTACCATGAGGTAACAATTGCAAAATAATTTCTCTTTTTCTTCCCTGCCTGTAGGTGTAAAAACTGGAGTAGGTTTTCTCTAATTTTCTACATCACATAGCTGCCCTGGAAATAGATTCTGTATTAATCAATAGAATAAATAAAAGTACAGATGCTGTTCCTCTGTGTTTCTCAAAAGAAGGATTTAGAGTGAAAATGTATATTGTATTTCTAGTTGTCACTTATACTTATTAACTTCAGAAACTAGGCCCAAGGATTAAGAGGCCAAATGTATCTCCTCTTGTGTTTTCGCTTATTTGTTTTGGGTTTATCATCAATGGAATTTTAAAAACAGATTTTTACAAAAGCACCTGTGGTTCCAGCTTGTTTATTTTCATCTAGGGCTGTCTCTTTGAAAAGGAGTTCAAAAAACATTGGTTTGAGTGTACATAATGCTCCTTTGGTATTCTACATAGTCACTGGAAAGCAACATCAATAGAAGTGCAGCTTCCCTGACTAGGCAATGCAATGTGATAACTACCTGCAACATGCTAATTCAAATGGAGAAGTCATTATAATTGTGCATTTCCTTGTATTTTTTAAGACAATGAATTCTGGAATAGGTGTAGACGTTTGACAAGATAAGGAGGCAGCGTGTACAGAAGTGCATAACAAAGGATGCAGTAAAATCTCCATTTTCGTCAGATGAATCAGTAATAGCTGCAGTAGTGACAAATAATGTTCAGGTTTAAATGCATTAGAAAGTGACACCTTTGAAACAGTAATATCCAAATTGCCTTATTTTTTATTTGAACATTACATTTTCACTTGGATCTATTCTCCCTTCCCTTAAAAAACTCTCTTGCAATAAACGGAACTCTACTAAAATCAATGGAGCTATATTGGTGTAAGTTGGAGCAGAATCAAAATCCAATAATTCTTAACATGATGACCCAGTGGGTGTTATAAACTTTGAACATGCCAAGTACTACATATAAGAACAAGGCATTGCTCTTAAGGTTTTAAAATGCAGTACAGTGGGTACCATAAGAAAATGTACAGCTACAAAACAAAAACAAACAACTCCCACCCCCGACTTACTGGTATAAAATGAAGAACTTTAAAACAAATTCTGTTTAGTAAGTCCACTCCTGCAGTCCTTAATTGGCCTTATGAAAGGAAAACTTCTATTGACTTCAGTGCGTATTTTATCCACATGACAACTGCAAGATTTGGCTCTGTGTTTTAAAAAGTTAAATGAAAATGAAATCACTTTTAGCACATTAACTCAATCCAAGCAAAGAAAATGAACAAAGACAGCTTGTCATACTGAAATCACATCTCCACTAGAAAAATATGATGCTACTTCTTTATGCCAGTGCAGAACGATTCAAGGCATATTTTAGGAACCTGAATGCTTTTGTGGATGAGTAGTAGATCATGTATGAAACCCATATCTGCAGATTGATTGTCTTGTGTTTGCCGAAAGTATTGCCACATTCCCCAGTCAGACATTAGGGGGGAAATTCTTATCCACAAAGGACTTTAGGGCATGTCTATACGTAGCATTAGTTTACAGCAAGCTGGTGTAAGTCTACAGCACTCTAGTGTGCCACGCACTAACTGGCCATGTGGATCTTGCTACTGTGCAATAAAACTCCATAGTGCACTTTGACTTACTCCTTAATCTATTATTAAAACACTCATGCACATGCACACTTTGCTCTAGTCCTGTAAACCCTTAGACGTGCATAACTTCACTCACACATAGTCCCACTGGCTTCACTTTGAAGTTAGATAACCTTGAATATATTCAATAGTATAGACAATTGCTAAAGTAGGGAATAGTACAAGAGAGAGGAGTTCAGTGGGACTGCTCACATGAGTAAATTATGCATGTACCTACACTTCTTCATGATCAGGGTCTTTCAAGTTGTACAGAATAGAAGTAGCATTCATTTGACAAAGAGATGGAGTAAGTGCAACAATAGGGCTAATCTTGCATTTGGAGTTCCTGATTTGCAGCAAAGTGAATGTGTGAGATTACTAGAAATATGTAGTGTTTCAAGAAAAGTATTTGACAGTTTTTAAAAATAGACTCTGCTTTTTGTGAATGTACTTCTGGTTTGCATTTTACAACCATGTGGTCAGGCTGGTCAATGGATAGAGTTATTCCATTTATTCTAAAAGTTAACAGTTATTTCCCATTCTTCACTTTTACCTATCATTTCTATCCAGCCAGCTCCTTAAAAATTGTCTGTTTTGCTCATTATAAATAAATATGGCTACTCTGCTTTCTAGTGCAGTCCCTTGTGCTTTTTGCAAATGACCTTTCCATTTGCAGTGATCCAGGTACCTAACTGCATACACTTATTCAGTTTAAGGCAAATGCAATTTTAAAGCTTATTTCACAGCATAATTGTGTTCAGCTCTGGAATTAAACCCAAAATCTCAGAGTGAACCTGGTATTCCATTTTATAAAATACTTCATTTTTTAAATAGAGAAATATATTAATATTGGACATTATCCTTCTGTGTGTATTTTTAATGCTACATTTTACACTTATATGCTGCCAATCCTGCAGTCCTAAATCAGATAAAACTATTGACATCAATGGGTCTTTTGCCTGAAGCAGGACTGCAGGATTAGGATATATAATTGTCGTACAATTTTTTGCAGTGTGTTTTCATATAAACTCTTCAGCGATGAACATAATCAATTGACACTGTGGTTTTGTTAGCTTTATGATGTTTAAAGATAATTTATGTATCCCTCAGGCTGCTATTTTGATTATCACAGTATACTCAAAAGAGAATCACTTTATTAGAGTGATCAATAAAACAGAACAATACTTCTTTTAGCAAGTTTTCATATAAGAATGAAATAAATTCTTACTGAAAACAGTCTGTTGCAGTGGTCTTCTTAGAAACTTGACGGTTTGACCACTATTTATATAAGGCATCTCAGGATTTGAGGTAGTTTACTTAATTATTTGATGCACTTGTCAAACTCTTAAGGATGACCACTGGAGTTGTGCATTTAATAGCTATATAGAATTATCAGCTATTGCATCTTTTGTAATGTGTTGATACAGAGATAAAAAAGAAACTGTATTTTATTAAATGGCTTATTTTCAACAGCCTTTTTCTCTTCACAGCATTTCACTGTGTTTCTATTTTATCTGCATATTTCAAAACCTGGCATATGGTAAATTCAACAAGCTTTTCTCAGGAGTTAGAAGTAACAGCACCAGTTATCTCAGGAGCATTAGACAAACACAGTCCTAAATCAAGTTCCCCATTCCAGTCTGGGATTTCCATAGCTAATTGAGGATATCATATGGCTTCAGAATTCAAAGCCTTTTCCTCCACCATGATCAGTCTAAAGGAAGAATAAATGTGCCCCATAAAAGTGTAGCTCAAAAAGCCACCAAATGTAGAATTCATTCAGCAGCTTTTCGATGGACATACAAGGGTCACCGCATAAAGTAGGTATCTAAAAAAGGGTTGCGGTTGAAGCAAGTTTGAGAACCGCTGGTGTAGTTGAATGTAGTTGTTAAAGTAGTAGTAGTTAATGTTATACTGATATATTATAATTAGCACTTGGAGTTTTACTTTCATTTTTAGGCACATTGTAATAGTATACTGTGTTTATCATTCCCAGAGGCTAAGTTTATTGAGATGTTATAGATACACTGAGCCAAATTCTGGTCTGAGTTCCACAATAATCCCTCCAAAAACAGAGCATTGGGCAGATTGGACATCCCTATTGTGTCTCTTCCCAAATCCAGGCAGTTGGCTTGACAGACTTTTTGTGAAATGTGCTGCAGAGGGGTGCTACCTAACAGAAAGAAGGCATTTGGTAACTATTTATACTATTATGCCCCCATGTTGCTCAGACCTCTGCTTAAACTATATATACTTCTGGCAGGAATTTGGCCCACCCAGTGGAAGGTATATCTCCTGTGATGAGTTTATACATTTGATCTGTAGAAGCTTCATGATAATAGAGAGTAACTAAGCTGTGTATTGGTTAAACTGTTGGTTCTCAATTTTCTCAATTTTCAAACAATGTGCAGACCGTTATATAAATCTTAGGGTAGGGCTACACTACCCACCGGATCAGCAGGTAGCGCTCGATGTATCAGGGATCGATTTATCGCATCTCATCTAGACGCGATAAATTGATCCCCAAATCCATTCCTGTACTCCACCTCGGCAAGAGGAGTAAGCGGAGTTGGCAGGGGAGCGGCCCCAGTCAACCCGCCGCTGTGGGGACGGCCAGGTAAGTTGAACTAAGGTACTTTGACTTTAGCTGTGCGAATAGCGTAGCTGAAGTTGGGCATCTTAGCTCGAATCCCCTCTAATATAGTCCAACCCTTAGACATCTACCTATGCTGAGTGTAACCATATGTTGCCCCCAAATTCCAGGAGACAAATTTAAGGTGTGGCGGGATGAGGAAGACTTGAAAGAACATTCTTTCCTCAGCACAGCCTAAGTTCTTAAGAAAGAGAAATAGGAGAGATCGTCTGAAGTCAATATAAAAGACTCTTAGAATTATGCTATACACCGTCAAACCCTAACTCAAATGGCTCTGTTCAACAAAATAGTTTCATCTCTCCCACAAATGCATAAGTAAAATAAGTAGTTCAAAGTTAATCCCTAGTTAAAGGAAGGCTGAGAACCATGACCTGTGATGGAGTGCTCCACTCGCTGCTAGAATGGCACCTTCTCTTACTTGCTCTGGGGATTAGCTTGCCAGGTCAACACCCCTTCCCCTAGTTGCATGCCATCACTCTCTGCTGATATGTAGCCCCTTTCTCGCTCCATGAGTTGCTGCTGGCTCTTCGGGACTTGACCCTCCAGCCAGATCACCAAATGGTTTCTGCTTCTGGAGTTGGAAAGTCTCTTATCACAAACAGACTCAGGCTCCCTGCCTTGTAGTGCCACTCCCTCAGTGGCTGGCAGGGGAACCCAGGCCAGCCCTCTACTCTAAAGTTGTTGTGCACCATTTAAGAATTATTGCACATCATTTATATAGCACCAATGGCTTTACGGACCCATAGGAAGACAGATACCCCATCCAAAATAGCTGACACACTAGATAGCTGATGCTTTCCTGAAGACATACAATACACCAATGTGTCAAGGTATTTAATATTTTTATCATGGTTGTAGTGGCTTAGAGCAATAGACAGATTTTATACAACTCAAGCTCTCTTTGACAATTTCTAAAAGTAAGTCTGTTTTTCTGAAACTCTCCAGTCGATATTAAAAATTAAGGTTTGTAAAATGATGGGAAAATGAATCATGGGAAATGTAGGCAAAGAACAGCTAGGAAGTGTTTGACTAGGTAGTTAACTTCAGCAGGGTATGTTTGGGGCTGATACACGGAAAAACGTTAACTGCTACCAAGTGAGTCTTTGATCCAAAGAAAAAGAGGAGTTCTATATAAGCTCAAAAACTTGTGTGCTGGTTTATACTGAGAACTTTCATTGGCATAGCTACGTCTCTTGCAGTGTGAAAAATCCATATCCCAGATGCCAATCTAGCCCCAAGTGTAGACAATGTTAGGTTGACAGAAAACTAAGCATCTAGTGGGATTTTCAAAAACATCTATTTGCTTCTTTAGGTGCCTAAATACCTTTTAAAAATCTGGTCCTTAGGCACCTTTGAAACTTTTTCCTGATTGCCTGATCTTGCACCACTGAAGCTGGTAGGAGATTTGCCAATGATTTCAATAGGAACAAGAGCAGGCTCCTAACTCTCTCAGGTTCTTTTGAAAATCGCAGGCAGAACTGATTGCAGAATCAGGGCCTTACACATAAAGCAATCCCTTTAGAAACAAATCCAGTTCTCTCCTCTACAAATACTTTCTCCTGATTATTTTTTTTAAATTAAGAGTGCATCAGTCCATTTATTTCACTGACATTAAGTGATCCATTCTTGAAGACATTTAGAGAGAAAGGTAGTAATTTGAAACAAAAAATAGGATTAATTTATAAAATAACTGTTTATTTGAAAATTCTGCAGCATTTACAGTGTTTCTACTTGAGTCATCCAGTATGTAATTAGCTCTGCTAAGAAGGCATTGTTTATTGAAATAGGAGTAAGCAGTGCAGTAAAGAATGATACTACCCTGTTTTCACCATTGTACCACATTATGTCAGTACATATTTAAACTGTGAACATTTTATTGGATGAAAATAATTGAATTTCTATAAAAATAATGTTTCCTTTTTTCTCAGGCTTTAGCTATTTTTAAGTTATAAACCCCAGATGTCCATGTTTGGAAACTAGCTTTTGTGTGTAGAATATCTTAAAAACAGAAAAATGATTCTATAAACCTTATTCCTCTCAGCCCTCCCCTCTCTTTGTGGAATAACACTTTTGAAGATACTGTAGAGCCATAATGTAGCAGAAATAACAACAATTAATAACGGGGGTGTAGCAGTGAAACTGTTTGGCAGATCTAAGTTATAATCTTCTTGTCAGTCCTCTACTAGAGGACTTCTTTTAAATAACTTAAAGCAAGAACATAGAAAAGAAAGTTTTTGCTACAGACTTTTGATAGAACAACACTGAGATGGAGTGTATGAACCCCATCCTTGCATGAGACAGGGAAGGGCTAAGCCTCTTCACTGGGGAATTTCCACTCAAAATTAGGGAATGGGGTGGTCTGTGGGAAAAGGTCTCTCTCTCTCTCTCTCTCTTTCTCTCTCTCCATACACAAGAGTAGAATAGGGCTGTTTAGTCACTAAACCAGCAGGAGAAATTTCATTGTCTGTAGTTAGGTCACTATGACCAAAGGAAATATAGGCCTGGATTAGGCCCTATAAGAAAAGCAGGAGGGAACATGTATAAGAAGTGAGCTTGTTTTTAAGTTTCCCTTCCATCCTTGCTTAAAGGTTTGGTGATCTCATCCCCAAGAGGAGGGCCAGTGACTCCATTACAAATACTTTTTTCAGATGATTCAGTTACTTGATTTAAATGGCAAGGATTTTGTGGATACAAACAGCTGTGGCCTACTGTAAACATTATCATTTTGTACCACATTTTCTTTGTATGGACAATAAATAGTAGCAATAATATCATCATGAAGATTTGCAGTCTCCATTATCTTTCTTTATAATTAAATGCAGAAACTTCAGGGAAGTTTTTAAGTTGGCATCAACCTCCCCTAGACCTGCAGAACTCAGGGCAGAAGATTTAAAAAGTTTGGACTATGTTACTTTCCCACAGCTCCTATACCATCATGGGAACCTTCTTTAAAAAGGGGGCACTAGGGAAGCCAGGGCCCAAAGAATCCATTAAAGCCATGCTTCCAAGGAGTGGATCCAATCCACAGGGAACCAAAGCAGATGTGGAGGCACAGAGTTGCAGAAGACATCCCACTGATCTCCCAGATCCCAGTGAATTACTGAACCTTCACCCCTGGGCTGTTTATTGGGGGAGAAGGGCACATTTTTTCCTCCTCAGAAATGGAACAATTGTGGAGCAATCTCCATGTGGAGAGAATGGAGTAGAATTCCTCTGCCTTAATTGCAGATTTTTCTCCCACAAAAGGCAATCTGACCCTCAGTGTCTTTAACCCCATCAGAGAACTCAGAAATGGCCTTGCAAAATACTACTTGCCCAGGATGAGTTATTTCAGATAGTCAAGTAAAATATCATTAGTCTTATTATTTCATTACTGTGATTATTGATGATCAAGGGCAGGAGAGCAGATCTGGTACCTGGTCTCATTAAATATCAAGACAATTTTGCAAGATTGGTGGAATTCTGCTCAAAGTTAAATAGAAATAAACAAACATTTGACCATGGACAATTTCAGCCCACAGGAGAATGTTTCAGAAAGTTAACAACCTGTGAAAACAGGTTGTTAATGAAACTTCTCTGCAACCTTAGATACAGTTCTTTATTGCTGTAGTTCTCTGTAGCTGTAACAATTCACTGCAAACCTATAATTCTTAGATTTTGTTGTTTGCAGAAGTTAAAGGTTTCTATGACAAATATATGTACAATACTTCTTACAAATCATCATAAGAGATGTTGATGATGTAAATCAAGAGTCCAAAACATGAAGGCACAGCAGATACTGTCGCATCTTTAATTTACCATAGTCCTCAATTGTTAATATTTATGGGGCTGCTGTCAAAGTCAGTTCTTTTCATTTCCTAAAGTCTAGACAAAATTTTATAAGACTCTGCTTCTTTAACCATAATAATGTTTATTATTCTTGTAAATATATTTCAAGATGGTTGGACTGATAAGGTGTTTGCATAATATTTACTGTGCAGTGATTCTGATTAACCAGAATTATAGGATGGCATTATTCTGCAACAGAAAAATCTTTGGAAGAAACTTTGAAAGAGAAAGTAATTAAGGACATAGAGGTAAATAGCAATTGGGATAAAATATAACATGATTTTACAAAAGGTAGGTCATGCCAAACCAACCTGATCATACAACTGATTGTTCGCCTTCCTCTGAAGCATGGGACATGGATCATTTGTTGGTTTAAACTAGAGTAAAGGATGGGGTCTCTGTAAATTGAAGTCTTTAAATCATGATTTGAGCACTTCAGATTGAGCCACAGAACCTTATGCATCCCCCTTTGTAATAGACCATAACCTCTGGCTATTACAAAAGGGGATGGATAAGGTTCTGTGGCTTGCAAATGTGCAGGTCAGACCAGATGATCGTGATGGTCCCTTCTGGACTTAAAGTCTATCAGTTTGCAATATTGGTCTATTCCATTAATTTTTTTTAATTATTGTTTGTTTTGTTTGAGAGTTAAAGTTGCTGGATGATTCTTTGTTTTACAAATACATCTAAGTTCCATAAAATTTTGTCCCTCTGTAGTACTCGCTGTGAGAATAGCTGAAGCAGTCTCCGACAAGCCCTGTTCTTTTCTAATTATTACAAAAAGAGACAGGATGAGTGTTAGAATATAGATATGCAGGCCTACTGTAAAGGCCTATACTTTAAGAACTTAGGTATATTTTTATCACTTAGCTAGTTATGGAGGTATAAAACAAAGAATCAAAATCACAAGTCTGCCTGTGTATGGGCCTTCTCTCACTAGGATATTCTGAGGCCTTGTTCTTAGGCTAAGGCCTTTGGCTGAGCAGTCATACGCTGGGAAGTGTATTGTCACATCCTCACATTCCAAACCAGTCACACTGAAATAAGGTAGTATTGGAATGTTAGGAAGATGATCCTATCCTAATAGTGCCTGTCACCACCAGATAAAGAAACTGATCTTAAGATAGTTAAAGAAACTTAGTTTGATAGCATCCTGTCTGGAAAGAAATCACTTATCAGTGGTTGTGGCTGTGAAACCCTCAATTCTGTATTGTTTTATCTTTATGGCCCCCCCTTTTCTATTGTTAATCTGTCTGGTTCTCTAATTGTTTCTGTCCACTGTATAATTAATTTTGCTAGGTGTACGTTAATTGGGATAGTGGGATATAATTGGTTAGAGAATTGTTACAATATGTTAGAATTGGTTAGATAGTTTTCAGTAAAATGATTGGTTAAGGCATATCTGAGAATATTACTATATATATTGGGGTCAAACAGGAAGTAGGTAGGAAAATTGGAATCATGCTTGCTGGAAACTAACGCGAATAAACATCACATTGTCTGCACTTCGGACTTCTGATCTTTTGCTGCTTGCTGTCTACGTGACAAGAACCAGGAAGGTAGGAGGGAAAGCCCTCTAACAGTAATATGAAAAGCAATTATTAAATATTAACTTTCCCAAGTAATAGGTTCAAGAAAACAATTTTTATTAAAGGAAAAGCCCATGGACTCCCTACACCTTTCTTCATTCTGCCCTAAGACCTATTATCAAACAATTTCTTTATCATGCTTACTGAGAGCTTGTCAACATCTAAAATGCTCCAGCAGCAGAGCTGCAGCTGCACTGGTGTAGCACTTCAGCATAGACACTAATTATGCTGACAGAAGAAGTTTTCTTATTGCTGTAGTTAATCCAGTCTCCCTGAGATGTGGTAGGTAGACTAGTGAAAGAATTCTTCTGGTGATCTAACTCTGTCTACATAGACACTTAGGTCAACTTAATTACTTCACTCAGGTATCGATTTTTCACACCCCTGAGTGATGTAGCTGGGTAAATCTAATTTTCGAGTGTAGTTCAGCCTTAAGGACTGAGAACCAGCAAACAAGGTAACATGTTATATGGTGCTTCAATTGAATGTGTTCAGAAAGATTAAAACATGCCATAAAATTAAAGTAATGTAAATTTAACTGTTAGCCCTCGTTTTAATTTTTTTGATCATCACAAAATTGGATTGTTTCATATATAAGAAAGTGAGCGTTGATTGATAGTAGATCTCTAGGGACGCTAGCAATGGTGGGAGGTCTACAATTATGTTTAGATGGAATGGGGAGAGGGTTGCAGAGTAAATGATGAGACTATGTGGAGTGGAGAGAAATACTGAGGAGGAAAGAACTACCTTGAAATTGATGGGACAGGAAAAAGAGAGAGAAAAAACACAAAGGGAGGGGAAGAAGTGGGATTGAGGAAAAGAAAGAATTCAGTTCAGTTAAACACTTTTATTGTTTAATAGGTTAATGACAACCCTGTTAAGTTAAACAATACAATAAACAGTAGGAATATGGGATGAGAGATCAATAGATGGGGATCATATGCCGAAGTTTGTCTAGGAAAGCAAAATGCTCAGGCCAAGTCCAGACTCCACTTTTGTAAAGAAACTATGCACTTTCAGAGTCTCATCATAGATATTCTTATACTGTGAATTAATAGAGAATCTGAATAGAGAAGTGGAAGATATGAAAAAGATAATCTTATATAGAAAGATTGAGGGAAGCTAATCTAGAACAAAGAGAATCATTTGACATAGGTCACATACATCATTGTGCAGACTAAGGTTTCTTAAGAAGTCAGACCAAGTCCAAGGTCTTCAGACATAGAAAATCCTAAAACAGAATAGTGAACTGTTATGAGGGCAATTATCAGTCAATTAGGAACCACTTAGCAATACAAGCAATGTTGCAGAGTGGAGACAGAAGTTGATTGCCTGATATTAATAACGATACATACAATAATGAAGACAATAACAATAATGATAATAATCAGGAATCTAATGTGAAGTAGGAAAATGATGAAGAAAATCCAATAACCACATAAATACATTAATTTGATGCACCATTGGGAGACAGGATTCTGCATAATGGCACTATTCCACACAGAAAATAACTGATGGCTTGAATTCAAGTTCATTAACTAACATCATTTTACAATCAGCAACAGAATTGCAAAGGAAATACAAACACTTTAATACATGTAACTAATTAATGGGCTAATTCTGATTTAGTAGAATAGTTAGCAGGATATCATAGGTATTAAGAGAAGAAAAGGTCACTTGGCTCTTCTAGACTAGAGCTGGTCTAAACTTGGAATTTCCAGTTCATGAGAAATTTCAACATTTTGAAATTTCCCATGAACTAGAAATTCAACAAGAACTTTTGCTTATGGTGTTCCTAAAACAAAAAAATGCTTCCCAGATCCCTGGC
Source organism: Dermatemys mawii (assembly GCA_007922305.1). Lineage (NCBI taxonomy): Eukaryota > Metazoa > Chordata > Testudines > Dermatemydidae > Dermatemys > Dermatemys mawii. The sequence goes on from ML677326.1 coordinate 25,925,580, forward strand.
AGCTGCTGGTCTAGGAGTCTGGAAGGCCCAAGATCTCCTGGGACAGCCAGCATGGCAGGGGTGCCCCATAGCCACAGACCCTAGGAGTCCAGGAAGCTGCATGATTCTTGTCAGTTTTACTTCTGTCTACCACTGCTCTTCAGCAGCAGTAAAACTGACAAGAATCATGCAGCTTCCTGGACTCCTAGGGTCTG
>ML677326.1:25926173-25964737 GCA_007922305.1 Dermatemys mawii
CAGACCCTAGGAGTCCAGGAAGCTGCATGATTCTTGTCAGTTTTACTGCTGCTGAAGAGCAGTGGTAGACAGAAGTAAAACTGACAAGAATCATGCAGCTTCCTGGACTCCTAGGGTCTGTGGCTATGGGGCAGCCCTGCCATGCTGGCTGTCCTGGGAGATCTTGGGCCTTCCAGACTCCTAGACCAGCCAGTTCCCTAGCCTCCCCACTCTCAGAATAGCTGGCTCAGCCAGCTGAGGGAGTTGAGCAGCCTGGAGAGTCAGCTGGTCCAGGATGCTGGAAGCTCAGGGGTCCCCAGCCTGGGGACAGTACAGTTCAGTCTGCACTGGAAGATTGCCCCAGAGCTGCAGACCTTGGAAACCTACAAGTTCCAGCTTCTGCAGCAGGAAACCTAGAAGCTCTGAGACCCTTCCCCCTCCCCCTTGCTGTGGAGCTGGGAGCCTGAAAACCCTGTGTGTTTTCAGGGCTTCCAGGACTCACCTTACACTGAGCCCAGAGCCAAGACCCGGTAGATTGTAGGATTTCAAGCTCCTTGCAAGGAGCTTGGAAGCCCTGAGGCACCAAAGGGTTTCCAGGTTCATGGCTTCACAGCCGGGACCCTAAATGTCTTGAGAGATCTTGCTGAAGCTGGGGTTATCAGGGGTTCCAGGCTCCTGGCTGCAGAGCTGGGAGCTGATCCCTGATCAGAGCTAGAACTCAGAGGGTTTCCAGTTCTGTGCCAAGGAGCTTGGTGTCTCTGGCCCTGGGGGCCATCTGCATGGTGGAGCCATGGACCCTGAAAGGTCCGGGATCCCCAGCAACCCACTAGAAGCCATGCCTGTGATTCCAAAGTTAACCAAACCCCAGATGCTCCATGAAACATTTCAGGTTCAATGAATCATTAGCCAACAAAACTGTTTTTTTGAAAATTTTCCAACCAGCTCTAATCTAGATCTTTAGAATACGCTGCACAGGTCATTTGTTTGCTAGGGCTTCTGAGCACAACCTCCTCTAACTGTTCCCAGAATGTTTTGAAAATACTGGGAAGAGGCGGCTAGGAATGATCTTGGGGGGATTTCCTATAAAATACTATCTGGTGTCTAACCAGTGATGTTTTGACTTCATGTTAAAAACAAAGCAAGCAAGCAAACAAACAAACAAGCTTGTCCCCATCTTTAGGTGCCCTAATAATTACTTTGCATAGAAAGAGGGTGGCCATCCAGCAGCAGAAGCAGCCCACAGAGGAAAAACCAGCCAGTAATTTAAACTGTCATAGAATTAATTCAATTTTCAGTGGAACCCTTCTGTGACTGCAAATGCAGTATGAGAGTATCATAGACCCTGCTGCGTCTGTGCAGCTTGCTCGGTAGGAGTCAATGGCTGCGGATCCATCAACCCTATCAGCCAAGCCATACTCTGTGCTTAAATCCTGCTGCTCAGCTAGGCTCTGTAGAGCACAGGGTGTGTAGACTTCACTGGGACTTGACAAAGCCTGAGGCTGCTACATAACAGAATCACACTGGTTCCACTGCATGCAGAGCCCTCCAAGCCCACAGAGGGGACAGCAGGACTTTTCCTTTTAAAAAGAAAGGAAAGTCAGGCATTGTACCTATGTCAGACTCCCTGCTTTTCATATAATTGTCCTCCTTCGTAGGCATGTTGTTTATTTCCTCTGTCTACATGTATTACTTTACATGAATTTGCTTTGACTCTGCATTCACTCAGTTCAGCCCACTGTTCTCTAATTAATCGTGTTTAATCATTACAGCAAAACTAGAGACTCCAAAGGACACGTGGGCCTCATTGGGCTAGACCTGGTGCAAACATTTAGTAAAAGAGAGAGTCTCTGCACTGAAGAGCTTACAAGCTAAATAAAGATGACTGACAAAATGTGGGAGGAAAAACAGCTATACAGAGGAAAAGGTCACACAGACCTCAATGACAGAGCAGGGAACAGAACCCTGTAGTGACCCAGGAGGGAATACAAATGGGAAAAAATCAAACATCTTTAAAATTCAGTTTCACCTAAGCTAGATACAAACACTATTATGCACTAATCATATTGTATGCTTGTTGCCTGGCATCACTACAGGGTGGAGTTCAGACTGAACTGTGGATTGCTGTAATATTTTTTAATATTTTAATATTATGGATTGCTGTAATATTTGTTAATATTTTATGGATTTCTTTTAATTTTCATCTTAAGTCTGAATTTACCAAGTTTTTAATGCTCGTTTGAGGGATAATTGCAACATCCCTCTGATGTTTACACCCATAAAATATAGATACATTCTCTCCACTTTAACTCCATGTTAACAGTGTTTATCCTATTGCACTAGAATCAGTCCTTTCTCTTGGAAATGTAAAGGAAAAAAAGATTTACGATATCTCTATCAGTCATTATCACATTCCCTGAACTACACTGCCCACCTAAATATGGTCTGGTTTTCACATTCTTTATTCCTGATCTACCTTTGGCCAGTTTCTCTATCAGATACAGGAGTAAATTAAAATTGTATTAGGTCACTGGTCATTTTCCTTCATCGCTTTTAAAGGCTGGGTATAAGTAGGGAGCCACAAATCCCCTGAAAAGACCCTGATCAGAACGGGATCAAGGAGAAGGAAGTCCTATTTCTCTGGCCAGGCAGAGAAGAAAATCCTAGCTTGGCCTGGGAGCTGTCAGTTACAGAGATAGAAAAGATACCTTATGCATTCTGGTGGAAAATTGAGGTGATCGCTCTCATTATTCAGATTAATTGAAATTGATTTTACTTGTGGTGAATGGGCACTGATGGGCAATGAAATCTTATGTTTCAGTCTTTTCAGAGTCTGGGCTAGGGGGTTACAAGACAGGAAGAGATACAGAGATAAATTTGCAGGAGGCGGAGAAACAGAATAACAAAAGAGAAAGAAGGAAGAGAACAATATAAGAAAAAGTAACTAAATTAGAGTAGTTGACAACGTGTCAGAGTAAAGACGTTTAAGTGTCAGTGCAACAGAGAAAGGGAATTTTGATAACGTGATTTGATTAAACTGTGGAAATAAGAAGAGACAAGTTGACTAAATCCAGTAAATCAAAATTAAAAGCAGAGAAATGTATTTTTCATAAATTGGAAAATCCTCATTACCAAGGATGGAAATTTCAAAGCAGACAAAAGATTGAAAGACGTCTTCAGCAATAACCTTCTGGGCAGAGCAGCACAACTGCAGCCTGCAGCAGTTGCTATCACAGCACTTCAACAACTATGTATAGATGAGCATCTTCTAAACCAGCAGCGCTCACATTTTCTCCCCATGAGACCCAAAAGCCACCAGTGAAATCTTGGCACAAATTAATAGTATAGATAAACAAGTGTGTGCAAACTGTTACTAAGATTTCCCCACTCCCCAGAGCTATTCTACAATATACAATGTTGATTTAAGAGATTTTGTTAGTTGTCTCAAATTGTAACTATACCAGCTGCTATACGAATGAGGGTGTGATGGGCAGAGAGACCCTACATTGGCAACGATGGGTAGAGCAGTAATTAGGCATATTAGTACCCAGGGCCAGCAATCCTATTTGTTCCCCCTAGAGGCAACACTGGGGCGGAGGAGATGCGGGATCATGTGTCTCCCACCCCCAGTTTTCTGCCTCCCATTTAGCACAGAGGTTTTCAAAGTGTTGGGCATGCTTCCCTAGGGGGACGCGCCCCACAGTTTGAAAACCATCACTTCCTGCAAGGAGCCAGCAAATCAGAAGCTGGTGGGAGCTACCCAGTCTGCTCGGGCCCCTGGCTCTCTGTGCTTCCACTCCCCACTATCTCCCATCCCCTCCATCTTCCTGACTGTCACCTGCCTCATCTCTTCCTCAAAACCCCCTCCTCCTGCCCTATCCCATCCCCCTACCTTCCCCACTGCCTCTTCCCCCCTCTCCACCATTCCCCGCCCCCACATAGCCACTCACCCTAATACAGAAACCAGGATATTGGCCATGTAGGGTGCCCAACACAAATAGAAAGGGAAGACAAGCAGCACTAGAACCCAGAAGGTGGCATCCAGCTGCAGAGGCACAGGTGGCAGGAGAAATAGCTCCGTACACCCTCTGCTCCCAGCCCAGGCCTCTGTTTGGGGGTGCAGAGCCTCCCCACCTCAAACTACACCCCGGACTCTGGCCAAGGCTGCTAGGCCCAATCCTGCAAGAAGGGGCTGACATCACTGGGCCTGATTCTACCCTGCCCTGTTTTTGTGCCCCCCAATGGCCGTCCCTCTCACCCGACCCTAGGTACGGTTCTGGTGATGGGCCAAAGGAGGCTAATAGGCTCTCCGCTAGCAATGAAAAAGTGAGGAAAGCCTGTGGATCCCATTGGCCCCACCCCACAACACCTGCAGCCAATGTCAGGTCCGGTGAGAACTAAACGGAAGGAGATCTAACCCAGTTTGGGGCTGATCAAGAAGGAGGATAGAGCTTTGCCTTACTTGAGGGGAGAAAGGTCTGGCTGCAGCTCTGAGATGGAGTTTGCTTGCCAACTGGCTCAACTCTGCTAGAAAAGAAAACAAGGTCTGGAGGCAGAATTGATGGAAGCTCAGACTATCTGGGGTGACCCTGTTTTGAATTCTGTTTGATTTTGTTCCTTATCACCTTTGAACCTTAATGTTCTAAAAGGGGTAGAACTGATGGGTATTTTGGCTACAGGGCCAAAGCACCACTACAATGGATCCTACAGAAATGGAGACATAGCAGTGGAGACCTGTGGTCATGTGGATTGTGTCCTGACAGGGTGCTATCCCAGCAATGAAGTTACAGGGTGGTATTGCAGAATACTGGAAAATGCAGCATCCTGCAGAACTTCAAATCTCTTCAACAAAAAGCAGTGCATAGCTACCAAACAGTCAAGTGGTATTCCCTCTTCCATGGTTATTACATTAGCCAAGAGTGAAGCTCAATTCAAGTTAAGTTGAACAAATGGAACTTTATTAAACCCTAGGTCCAGCTCTGTCCATGTGGCGGTGGTGCTTCTAGACTAACTCCACCTTGTTCCTCTGCTGTTCTCTCAAGAACAGCCCCTCCAGGGAACAAGGGCCTTCTGATTCCAGTTCCATCTTCCTCTCCTATTTTACAAACATTTTAACATAAACCTATGGACAATGGGTACATATCAGCAATAAACAAAGCAATCAGCTAGCTGACGGGAAGAAGAATTCATTTGCATTGTAGAATTGCAACAAGATATATCACATGGGAGCTCATCAGGAGGGGACACTTCGATCAAGATGTCCTCATCCCCCTGCAAGAGACAAGTGACTATATCCCCTAGGGGACCTTCCTGGCTCTTCACATCAGGACAATGAAAGTGTCCCATCCTGGAATTGTCCTGGAAAACATCTGATCTCTATCCGGAGTTGCATCTATGTGTGCTGCAATCTCTCTAGAGCATTAAAAAGGAGCTTGAAATTAGTGGAAGTTATGTCACTGATATTATGGAAGTAGAATCAGGCCAGTCTTTATTTACTAAGCTTGTCCTTTTTAGACAAGTAGTATTGTTGTATGAATACAATTTTTTCTTCCCAAGTCCATAGAGAGGAATGCAATAATTTTGTGATTCTGAGTTGACACCAAAAATAGAAGAGATGAAGATAAAACAAGCATGTATTTTTCTGCTATGTGCAATACAATAAAATATTAAACTGTCAGTCCTGTCAGCAATATGAAGTTGATTTTGTCAGTATAACAGGTTTGTGCTAAAGCAATTAAATTAATCATATATTGCATTTGCTGGAGCTGTGCATATGCTACAACTGGCATAGATAGTCATTATTTCATTCAATTAAATCAGTAATGTGATTTGTTTCCCTAATATTAAACCAGGGGAGGGGCATGCTAAGTGCATCAACTCTGAAAACACCATTAGAGAGAATTCTTGTGAGGAGAAATCTCACAAATGTAGAATGATCTTCCTCACAGATGCCAACTTTGTTACAACAGTGAAAGAAATGAATGAGTTCATGTGAGCTTGCAGATATTTTATTGAACAGAAATGCTGGTAATTTAAACTCAAGAAAGAAAGTGGCAGTAATAATAGGTGCCTTTCATACACTTTCTTCTTGTATAATTTATAGTGGCTGAACTGTAACAAAGACTGGGAAAATCTAATTAGCGTTTGGATTGTCATAATTTTGATGCTGTTTTTTTCTTTTACTCTAACATAGCCCCAAAACTGAGATGAGATTTACTCCAGAGTAAAGGTTGGGCCTGGGTTCCTCTACCATCCACTGCAGAGTGTTATTGCATGGGGTGGTGAATAAGAAGACTGCCAGAGTCACTGCCGGAGTCACTGTCAGGACGCACGTGTAAGGAGTGCCTGACACTGCTGGTGCAGAGGTTCTTTAAAAGACTACCCCAGAAGGGGAAAACACAGGGTGGCCTAGCTGGAGGGCCAAGTCACGAAGCGAATGTACAATGACTCCATGGCGGCAGAGAAGAAGGAGGATGCTGAGTTGGCTGGTGCTACTTGCCAGGAGGAGACTTTGCCCAGTGGTGAGTAGAACTCCTTGTGTCTGTGTTACACTGTTCAGATGTAGATCTATGCAGATTGTAACTATGCATTGTTTTGTTATGGAGGTTGCTCTTGCTTTGTCAGTCATCCAGAATACCACTCATTTGGGCACAGCTGTGAAAAGAAATCTTTGCACACAGCACCAGTTTCCACCTAAGGCTGGGTTTCATCACTTACCATTGAAAAGGCCCTTTTCTCTGTTTGTTTTCTGCTGCTTTTCAGTGTATTGCTTTTGTGAGATGTGCTCTGGCTTATTTGAACTAAACTCCACCCAACTTCGAAGGTTTGCTTGATGGATTAGGGCTTTAGATTGTATGCTCTTTAGGGCAGGGATTACTCCTTCTCTGCATTTGTGGAGTACCTAGCAGGATGAGGTCCTGTTATGGCAATACAAATAATAATAAAACAAGAACACTATAGCAAAGCACCAGACAAAATTAAATCTATGTGAAAATTGAAATATTTGATTTCACCTGCTGGCTTTTGCCACTAGTTCTTCGTTTCCTGTTGACGCATCCAGCCCTTAGATTAATAGCTGTTAGGAGGAGTTCCTGGGGTGAATTATACGTAACAGACAGCAGATTTTCACCCAGCCAGTGCTGTGTGTGTAGTCATATGTTGGAAAAATAGCACAATCGAAATAGAAACAATTAGAAATAAGGGAGTCCATTCTTCCTACATAAAAAGGTTGCCATTAAGAAACCACTACTTGCCAGCAGATACCACACAGTTACTACTTGTTCCTGGGCCTGGTTCACAACTCTATTATACCACATTTACGTGTGACTCCACTGAAGCAAGTGAGCCATGCTGCATATATAACAGTGTAGATGCAGGTCCTGTTGCTTTAAATGTAGAGAATATTGACTTCTCTTATGTCATGTGGAAAACTTTGTCAAATGCTGTTTGGTAGATCTGACCATCTCTGGAGGTGAGCGGGGGAGGGTGGCTTATAATGCTGAATAACGTTGAGTTATGTCTGCTCTTATGTAGGCAGAAGCCACCATATTTCTTCTGCATTTTCGGGCAGACGCTCAACACTTAGTGTGACACCCTTATTATCACATTGGGAATGGAAATTACTTTTAAGGCAAGTTTTGAAATGACACTTTATGTAGTGTGACAAAGTTCCGAGTCTGTATTGGTGGCTTCTGCACTTCCTGGCAGATTTAGGGGCCTCAGAAACTCATCTAGGCCCAGACTGACCTCCCTTTCTCAGTTACTAATTAAGGGAGGCAGAAAAGGGGGGATCCCAGGCCCTCCCTCTGCTCCAGACTCCAGCCCAGGGACCCTAATAGTATCAGCTAAAATGGCTGACCTTTTAGGCACAAAACACAATACAATTCCCTGGGCTACTTCCCCACAGCAGTCCCCGCTTCTTCAAACTCCACTTCACCCTTACCTCAGGGCCTCCTTCCTTCTGTATGATATGTTGTCCACCACTCAGTCTCACCAACAGCACAATTTCCTCTCACAGCTCCTGACACCCACAGCCCACCTGACTAACTGGGAGGCTTTTATCTGGTTTCAGCCAGTCCCTGATTGGCTTCAGGTGTCCCTATCAGGCTAGCTGTTTCTACTCCTTTCTAGAAGGTTCTGAATTGGCCCCAGGTGTCTTGACTGGCCTGGAGTAGCCTTTGTTTGGCTATCCAGGGAACAGGGACCTGCACATCCTGAGACTAATATACCTGCCTTCCAGCACTCTTTTATATCCTTCTGGTCTGACTCCATCACAGTAGACTGTATTGACTTTTTAAAAATTTTGTCCTTTTAGATGCTAATGCTTATTTACTAAATGATTCATAATTTCATTTTGTCCGTATTCTTAAAGATGTTTTTATGCTAACATACATTGACCCAATTCTGTCTTTCACAAAATGATTGTGCATTCCCTTGGCGTGTATCTCTAGAAAGAAGGGTAGAAATGGATGCAATATACGTAAAGAGTGTGACCGGATCCAGTGAAGAGACATGGTGGCTGAGGTAATGTTTTTTAATGGACCAATTTCTGTTGGTGAGAGAGACAAGTTGTTGAGCTGCACAACTCTTCAAGTCAGAGTGTCACAGCTAAATACAATATCAAACAGTTTAGTATAAATACACTGCATACAGAACTATTGAACCAATTTGGCTACTCCAGTTTACTGAGGAGCTGACCCTATGAGTCTTATTCTGTGATACTAACACCACCTTAGGTTCTCAAAACAAAGATTTTTTTTTAAATCAACATACTTTGCAGCATTTGTGATATTTAGTTTTTGATTAGCTAAACCTGATCACTTTCTTGTCAGTTTCACTTTTGTTTTTCTTACATCAGTACAATGCAGGAGTGTTCTGGGTTGCAAGCACTGCAGGGAAATTCTTAAATAAAATTGTTGTGATTAAAACACTGCACTGGAGATTAGATTCTGTAACAATTACACTTCCGTAGTTATTAATTTCCAGAATCTAAAGTGAATGTTTAAACTACTTCAGTGTCCCTCAGTATATAATAAAGCAGTATGAACACATTATCTCAAACATGAATATTTTTAGGCAGATTTTCCATGAGGATTTTCTTTTTTTTTTAACGTTTTTCTTTTGCAGCAAAAGAAAATAATAAATCAGGTCTTCCTTTTTTTGAAGTTGTTTGTGATCAGAACCGCCCCCTCCCCCCGCAGCTCATTCATGCCCTTCTGCAAATATGTGGATGTAAAGCTACAGTTTCATGACAGGACGATGTGGAGGTTCTACATTACAGCTGGAGTTCCTAGAAGTATTGTGTCTCATAGGTCACGCCTATGGACTTTGAAAAACTACTGCCTGTGCTGGGCCCATTTCCTTCAGCCACTTTGGGGAGGCTAGAGAAGCTGGCCCAAAGCAGTACTGGTGCTCAGGAATCAGAAGGATCATGACTGTGTAAATGTACTAGGGGTGTGTGTGTTTGTGTATGCATGCTTCTTGCACCCTCTTCCCTCTCTGGCATGGGTCAGAAAGTAGCCTTTGTGTTGTCAGAATGCTCTCTGCTCTTATTCTGCTTGGCCATGTTACCAAATTGATTTTACCAATAAAATCTACTTTTACATGTTCTGATCCCATATAACCTCTAAATTTATGATTCATTTTGACTTTATTTGGCTCCTATTCTTAAAGGGATCATAAATTTGCTGGTAATCTTTGATTGTATTCCATTTGCTCTCAAGGTGACTTATATTACCTCACTATTCACTATAATACTACCTGCCAAACAATCTTCTTGTTCTAAGACTCTGCATTTCCATGTTAAATTTCAGAGCATTCAGTCCTCATTCATTAAACTGATTGTGAACGATATCATTTCAACACTCACTTCATTTAAATTGTAGTTTTGGATCAGTTGTCTCAATCTGAGACAACTGAATAGTCTCAGGTAATCTGGAAAAACAGGATAACTACAAGTTGCTGTCATTGAAGTTTGACAGAATTACTCACATGCTTAAATTGAGGCACATTCTTAAGTATACCTTGCTGCACTGGGCCATAATCATTCTGTATATCAGTGATGTGGCATGCTTTTATTTTAGTCACTTCATGCACCTCTATATAGAAGAAATCTTAGATTGGTGGCTATCAAGGTTATCTTCTCTCCTAGTGCAGAAATCCATGTTGCTGTAGTGAATGGTTCAATTCTTTTTCCTAAGCAAAGTGCAATGCAGAGACTAAAAATGCTCCATCTGTGTTGTAAAAAAGAATACTGTGACTTGTGTTTATAGAGCATCTTTCATTCATGCATCTCAACGGGCTACACATTAATTCCTTAAGCATTGTAACACCCTTTGTATTCTCATTTTGCAGAGGGGAAAACAGAAGCTTAGAGAAGCTAATGCTCAAATTTTGGATGTTCCACTTGGATCAACTCGTGCCTGACTGCCAGAGCTGCTGGGCATCTGCGACTCCATTTGAAGTAAATACAAGCTGTTGGAAGTCCACACCATTGAAAATTAGGCCCTAAATGCCAAGTTGCATGCCCTGAGATAGAGCTACATTTTCCAAAGTGTCCACTATCTTGGGGATCTCCAAGTGTCTTGATCAACATCATCAAGAATGAGTGAGACAGGTTGGCAATAAGACGAAGGAGTTCTACCTTTGGTATTTTTAAGGTGCCTAACAGGATGATAACTGTGCTATCCTGGCTTGCAGTCCCCAGATCTAACCAGTAAAACAATCACTTCAGTTTATTTGATGGGGATGATGACAACTTAGTTCACAAGTGTAAACCTACACCTTTAAGAATTGTTAGGTGAGGGATGGAGATGCCTAGTACACAAAGCTTGAGGCCCTTTCATTGTATAGAGGGGCCTTAACTCTGCCACCACTGACTATGAACAAGAGAAGTCACTGGTTTTCCCCCTCTGTGAGTCCCATTGCTGAGCGATAGAGGCAGTTTGGCAACTTTGAAGATTAAAGTTAGTTTAAGGATCTGAACTGGGAACTAGTTTAAAGCTCCAAGTTCAGTTTCTTAACAATGTAGGGGAGGGAGAGAGGAAGGCAACTATCTGGCAGAAGAGGAAGTCTAGGGAAGGGACACTTCAGCCTGGGAGCTTGAAATGGGAAGGGAAATAGGGTGGAGTGTAGGAAAGCATTTCTCCCTCCTCAGCGTCACTTTTGGTTTACCCATTTAACATAATGAGCAGTCAGCTTCCCTTCTCTTCTTTCATGATGAGGTCACAGCTGTGTACTAGTACACAGCAGTGCACAGCTGTGATACCAACCAACCAATCACAACGTGCTATTTACATTTATTAGAGACACCAAAGTTATGGACCAGCGAACTGTGGCTGTGACATGCAGGTTTCACAGCTCTTTTGATGTTGCTTCTTCGGTGGTCACCTCTGATTCTGGGCATTCATGAACCTGTTTCCATACAGCTGTGAAGGCATCTTTGTCTACATTTATCTGCAAAAGGCTATGGAGTGAAATAGAATTTGAGCCCCTCAGCCACCCACTCTCTTCCAGATATAGGAGGATTAAAATTCTCCCACATCAGGACTGTCATACATGTACAACTAAAGGTAGCCTAATTATTATTATTATAATTGTTATAATTATTATTCTCAAGCCTTCTTTTCCTGTAAGGGGTTCAGAAACTCAAATAACCTAGTTGGCACCTGACCAGAAGGACCAATGAGAAAGAAGATATTTTCAGATGGGGTGGGGGAGAATGGGAAGGTTTTGTTTGTGCTCTTTGTTGTTGTTCTCTCTGGACAGAGAGGGACCAGGGCAGGAAAATCCATCTCATAAAGACAGTCCTGCAACGAGCCTCTAAGATTACAAATATCCTGAATTTACCTTCCGTCCTGAATTTACAGGTGTGATTCTTCTACTTTTTAAAAAATAAAATTATTTTAAGAACCTGATTGATTTGCAGTATCCTAAAGACCAAGGAGCGTGAACTGTGCTCACTTTGTAACCCAATTGGTTAGTATGTTATTCTCAAGCCTCTCCAGGAAAGGGGGTGAAAGGGCTTGGGAGGATATTTTGGAGAAGATAGGGCTCCAAGTGGCCCCTCCCTGAATGTTTGTTTAAATCACTCGGTGGTGGCAGTAGTACCATCCAAGGACAAGGAAAGGATTTGTGCATTGGGGAAGTTTTTAATCTAAGCTGGTTAAAATAATTTTAGGGGGTCATTCATGTGGGTTCCCACATCTGTACCCCAGAGTTCTAGAGTGGCAAGGGAACCCTGACAAGGAAAAGAGCCCCGTTGATTCCACTTCTGGGAGTCAGAATAGGTAGTGGGAGTTTTTAGTGCTTTTAAAGATGGCTGGAGAGGGGTTGCTTCATCTAAACAATGTCACATTGCAAAACACTACATGTCTAGTCTTTAAAACTAGTGAAAGTGCTATACTTCCAAAATTAGACACAAATCATTGCTAGTCTGATCTTTGGGTTTCTGAGCCCTGGAGGAGCTTTGTGCTCAGTCCTCACAAGGGGGAAAGGTGCCTCCCACTTCATATAGGGTGTGAGGCTTCTTAGAGTTTGCCTTGGCTGAAAAGATGGAGGCTTTGATTTAAGGATGCAAATGGGGGGAAATGTCTGGATGGAAAAAACAATAGCTGGGAATCCCCAGGTGTTTGGAGGGCCCTCTAGAAAACAAAACAAAGGATGTTCTAGGGATATTTAACATGCAGCTTTCAAAACTCATCCCTTTGGCTAGAGTGAGACACTGCACTCCAAAAATATAGCAAGGAATTGGATGCTGTGTGGTTCCAAGTTATACTGTCATTTTTTCATTGCTGTTTCAGTGTGCAGCTTGTACCTAGGATTGGATCCTTTGGTATGATTTACTCTAAAAAAGACAACAAAATTATTCTTACTCCTACTCAATGAATTAAATAAAAACTGCTGCTATAAATTTCACTTAGTGGGTTTCATTTTATTATGTCCAGCTATTGATCTTTGCTCACTCGTGGGAGCAAATGAAACTGCAACCATTTAATTGCGGTGTCTTTTTATGGCCTGATTCTTTTTTACCTCTGTATCCGTGAAGTGAAATAAGATCCATAAGCAACTGTTGAAAGAATTAGCCATGTTTGGACTGGAGAAAAGAAGGCTGAAGCATAACTGTCTACATCTACATAAAGGAGTGATATAAATAAGGATTATTCTCAATCAATGAGGAAAAAAGCAATGACTAAAGGGTTAAAAAAAAGTCTACAAGATGCCTTTTTTAGTTGTCTGTAGTTCATATTCTGTATGAAAGTTATATTAGACTATACTGATCTGTAAATCTATGTATTAACTGAGTGCTACTAACATGATTTGGACAGGCTAAAAACTGGAAGAGTCACAGTGGAACCAGACATCTCAAAGATAAGAATAATAAGAGTATATGTTAGCTAGCTCATTAGCTTGGCTGATACTATAGGCACTTAGGATTTGTGCCTGGATTCACTGAAGCCAATGGAAAAATTTCTGTTGATATCAGTGGCACAGGATCCACTCTTAATAATGAAGTTCAACTGTTTCCATGGCATTTTTGTATCTTAGCTCTATAGAATCTTGCACAGCTGAATGGTGTATATCAAGTCAATCAATCAATGGTTTATTCATAGCAACGTAGCCTTCAGCAATGCACAAAAAAAAAAAGAAATGAAAAACACTACAGTAAAACTAAATCCAATGTTAAAATATTTATAAATAAGAAAGGACCTGCACCTTATTTGATCACTGTGCCACTTGTCTTTTCCTTATTTTAGCAGCTGACCATGCAAACAGGGCAATAGCTCAGATCATAGAAACACTGTTCGTTTCTATCAAATATTTTATTTTCTGACAAGTCACAAGAAAAGGCATCTGGAACAAAGACAGCCATTTTGACCTCAAGTGGCCATACAAATTTAAATGTAATAAATATAGGATACATCTTCCAGCTGCCCAAAGCTGCTTGGACAGAGATGGTAACGCTAGTCTGTCAGTATAAAAGCTTCTAGGTAAGATGACTGCCTGAATTGAAAGAAGAGGGCTGTAAAGGCCTTCCTTACCACAAAAGCAAGCTAGCTAGCATACCCGTGAGCCTCTTTAACAAGAGCGAACCAAGGTGCCGTATTTGAAATAGAAACAACTGCTGTATGACTTGGGTGTACAGTGCACCATGTACCAGCAGATTTTTGTAGAGTACTGGCCTGCCCACATTTTGCCATGTAGTCAGTGTCCTCAGCTCCACAGGCAGGCTTTTTAAAGTTTCCTTTTGTTTCTGCAAGAAGAGGGGAGTGAGCATGGGGAACTGTGGAAAGCAGAGGGAGAAACTGGAAAGGAATTCAAATCCACAAAAACAAAACAAAAGGGAAACATGAATCAGCTGAGATATGAAAAAGCTGCTTATAAATGTGAAGGCAAACTTACTCAAAGGCTGTAAGGGTGTGAATGAGGGCGAGTTACACAGGAGTTTTTGTTCTTTTGTAACTCTTCTGTCAGCTGGGCTGAAACAAGGGCCATGTTCAAATAGCTAAGGGATGCCTCTCAAAACTAACAAACCCCACTGGATCGAGTTCCCACCCAGAACTTCTGGGATTGCAAAATATGTTCCCTAGGACAGGAGTTCTCAACCTTTTTCTTTCTAAGCCACCCTCTCCCCTGAACATGTTATAAAAACTCCACAGCCCACCTGTGCCACAACAATTTTTTCTGCATGTAAAAGCCAGAGCTGGCATTAGGGAGTAGCAAGCAAGGCTATTGCCCAGGGCCCCACACCACAGTGGGGCCCCACGTGTTGCTCAGGCTTCAACTTTAATGCCCCAGGCTTCAGCCCCACATAGCAGGGCTTCGGCTTTCTGCCCTGGGCCCCAGTGAGTCGAACAACTCCCTGCTTGGCGGACCCCCCAAAAACTGTTTGTGGCTCCCAAACCCCTGGTTGAGAACCACTGCCCTAGGTATCCTTAACTGGCAATATTTCCCCACTCACCAGCACTCACTTTTAGTACGAAACAAATAAAACTTTACTGGGGCAAAGGAACACAGTGTCAGTTTGAGAAACAACAGCACCCACATATCTAAATGAATGATAAACACATCCTCCCCCATGGAAACTGTGGCAGGAGTCCATTAACTTGGTTCCCCATATGCCAGTGTGAACATATAACAGGCAAATATCCCTTTGCTACGTCACATACTCCTTCCTCATTCGCTAAACTCCACTCCCAGCGTGTAGTGTAGTCCTGGGGGGAATCAGGTATGTCTGTCTCCAGTCCCTTGGGAAGTGCTGCCTGGTCCTCTCCTGAGGCTTTGCCCCCTAACCCAGTGTAGTGATGGGATGACTCACTGGTGCGGCACCTCCTGCTGGTCATCCAGGAACTAGCTCTTTTGCAGCCCCGGAGCACCCTCTGCAGGCTGGTGTCTCACCTGCCTCAGGCCCCGTGTCCCTCCCGGACCCCGTTGCCTCTTTACCTTGAGGTGCTACCCCTGGCAGTGCCCCTTTGTCTCTGGGTTCTGCCCACTGCAGTAACCCACAGATCCGGGTCTCCCCTCCCCGGAGAACCAACCCTCTAACACCATCTTGCCTCAGTGGCTACTGCCAGTCATCATCTAGCTCCACTCATTGGGGAAGACTGCAGTCTGTAATGGCCACTCATCATTGGCAAAGAGTGTTTGGACCAGCTGCCTCTGCCTAACCCTAGACTGCACCTTTTCAACCCCAGTTGCAACAGTACCTGTTTAGGCCCTGCACAAGGCCTGCAGCCTGGGGAGTTACCAGGCTGGAGCTCCCTAGCTCCTCTTGCTCTATTCCACAGCACCACTCTGCTTCAAGTGCCCTTCTCCCAGGCATATAAGTCCTTCTTCCTCCAAAGCTAGAGAGAGACTGACTTAGCTCCTGGCTACCAGCCCTTTTTATCAGGGCCAGCGGTGGCCTGACTGGGATGTGGCCCCAGCTGTGGCTGCTTCCCCAATCAGCCTTTCCCAGCCATAGCCCTCTCCAGGACTGTTTTTATCCACTGTTTTTCAGGAGTGGGGCCAGTGCCCCACTACACCCAGCTATAGTGATTTGAGCTTTATTTACTGGCTGGGTAGGAAGGGCCTCAGTGTTGTCTCCTTTCAAAGTGTCCTCTCAAAGGCACAGACTCCTCCAGGAGGGAGGCAAACCAGTAGCATATAGGACCGTTGAGCAGAGGAAGGTGGATAGTAGCACATACATGTTGTGCCGCGAGTTATATATCAGACATTTTATTTTAATTATTTGTATGGTTGTATGGTAGTACTACCTAGAGAACCCAGACAGGGATCAGGCCTCTATTGTGCTTGAAGTGGGTACAAGGACTGCAAATTATCCCAGTGAGGTTGGGGAGGAAGTGAGAACACTCCCATAGAGTGAGCTGTGTAACAAGGGGGAGCAGGATACACCATTCCAAAAAGCAGAGCAATGAGTATGCTCTACTTATTCAGTGGGAGTGTTTTCCAGAGCTACAGCCCCAAACCCCTTGGAGCTAGCCTGGAACAGCACAGAACTGTTCTGAAGAGTTCTGCTTTTCTTTACTGTTTTTATGAAGATCAGGACACATTTGAAAATAACATGCATCTACATGATGTAGAAATCGTTAGTGCACAAGACCCTTCTCAGAAATACCTGCATTTGTTTGTACATTATCACATTCATTTTCCATTTTAGTCATCTATAAATTAATACTCAGCTAGAAGAAAGAGTAAGAAAAGACACTGGCATCTCTCTGATCAAACAGAGTTCAGAAAGTGCTCTTTAAAGAACTAATCTCAAAACAAAATCATTATTTAAATCACTACATTTATTTGAATAGCCAATTAAAAATGCAACATGTTAATTTAAAGTTTTCCATTGACCAAAGTTAAACACACAACACAAAATCATACTGAACTGATTGCTGAAAGAAGCTCATGTTGAGTGCTTGTCCACTATGACCACTAAAGGGACCAAATAACTCGAGTTTAACGCAAGCTACACTATCAGAGAGGTTTCCTTTTCACTTAATTAGAAGAGCAGATGCATTTGGATCATGAGAGTTCTTAGAGCATGCAGTTAGGTGAGCCACCAGAAGGCGAACTATACTATTGGATTGCCATCTGATCAGTAGTTAGGTTACAAATACCATTTCAACCCTAATTTTAGAATTGTTTAATTATAATAAAATGATCTTTTATTGAGTTATCTTTTTATCCAAATGGATACATCCAAGCCTTTTTCAAACCTTTTCTAATTGATTGCACAGAATATCTATACTCATTCATCACTTTGCTCACCACATAAATACAGCCATGTCTAGGATGAATCACACAGCAGATCAAAAGTCTGATCCAAAGTTCATCTTAGTGGAAAGGCTCACATGACTTCAATGGGCTTTGGATCAAGCCCTCACAGTACAGAGCCATTCTATACAATGGTTTAGAACACAAAGTGAAGAAGACCATTAGAAGGATTTTAGGGAGACAGACTCTAATTAATCAAGATTGAAACTTGTCTAGGACCCCAGAGTTAATCTTACAAAGAGTGCCAAGGGATCAAGTGTTAAGGACCTTGGTTTTATTTCTCCTCCAAAATATACCACCTCTAGCAATATAGTTCTCTAATACTTAGCTGGACAAATGGTTCAGCAAAGACTCAAATGGAAAAGTGTCAACTATTAGATCATCTACACCACTATTAGCATCCTCTAGGCGTCCGACCGAAACACTGAAACAGACTGACCCTCCTCTTGAGTCACTCTCTCAAATGTAAGAAAATATTAACTATCCGTATAACCTCCTGAAAAGTACTTATGATAAGAATGTATGCTGTGTTAAAAATAATTAAATAGATTAACATAGATGAGGGATATTTTCCTATTGAGATTTGTCAGTTCCCTTCTTTCCAGGTGACAACATGATGATCAAACATTTATCTTTTGTTTTCTTTTTGTAGATTGAGTCAACACTACAGTCACAGAAATAATGCAAGTAGGTTCCTTAGCAACTGCCAGACTCTGCAGGAAAGCATAAATCAATATTCCTAACAGTAACAGTAACTCAGGAAACCATTTAATTCCAGAATACTAGGTCCCCAGACCCAAAATCATTAACAACTACTTCAGAGCAGATTAGAACATACATTATTACTCTGTAATGTATATAAATTATATTAGGGTAGAAAATGAAATGGCAAAATATTTGCATAGAAATGGTAAATTGTTTACCATAAGCCTCAGTCTGCCCACTGCAACATGATAAATTTTGATCAATTTTCTAAACGACATTAAAACTTATTCATTTCCAACCAAATCATTTGTGTATTCCTAAACCAGCACTTAACAGGAAAGTTTAGTTTACTCTAGAAAAATCAAGGACTCAGAGAACAGGACAGTTTATCATTCCAGCATTCCTCAACTGGTTCCATCACTTTCTGCAGATTATTTTTTAGTAAATATCTAGCCCTTATGAAGATAGGCGTCCAAACATGTACTGAATGTGCACGAATTGAATGACGTCTTCCTGATTCTGCATACAGACAGTGTGAAACAATTCCAGGAGAGCTGTGAACTTCTCCCAGTCTACCTTAGAGTGCTGTTTTCTCTGAAGCCTAGGGATGATCATATAAATAGAAACCCTATTAACTATTTAATTATACATGAGTTTAGCTGAAACATTTCCATTCATCCAATGCCAGTATATGTAATGGAAATTAGAGGGATTTTGTCTATTCACTATGGCCACTACGGGATTGTTTACTACTGTACGTTCTTTAACAATTTGTATAGTCTAGTTTAAATATCCCAAAGTCTGGATCTGCCACCACCCTACTCAGGAGATTATCCTCACCAGGAGGAAAGATTTTGCTGATTTTTCTATCCTAATTCCACCTTCCCTCTTCAGCCAATGTCTCCTGACTGGTCTGACAGACTTTCCTCTTCCCCTTTCGCTGGATTGTTCTGCTAATTTCATCCAAATGTTCCTACTTCATTTTGCAGACCACAGATGAGTCACCAGCTCAGAGAGTATCCATGGCCTTTGGCCCTAGAAACATAGGTCTATTTTATAGGCATTCAGCTGGCTATCTGAGGCTCCAGAGGTCTTATTTTCTGAGGGCCAACCACTGTAGGGCAACCTATGCACTTAAAGATTGATCTTTATTCCTCACTGATGAAGTCTGCTAAAGTCACAAAAATTGAAAGCGTGATAAATAAATAAGGAAGAGGACAGATCACTGATACAGATGTATCAGAGAGTAACTTGGATAGTTTGGTAAGAGAGGTGCAAGCAAATAATGTGTGTTTTAATATGACTGATCTGATCTTTCAACCAGTTGTGCACCCTCCTTATAGTAAATTCATCAAGATCACATTTCTCTAGTTTGTTTATAAGAATGTCATATGGGATTGTGTCAAAAGCCTTGCTAAAATCAAGATATATCATGTCTAATGCTTCTCCAATCCACTAGGCCAGTAACCCTTTTAAAGAAGGAAATAAGATTGGTATGGCATGATTTGTTCATGACAAAACTATGCTGGCAATTCCTTATAATCCTTTTATCCTCTAGGTGCTTACAAATCGATTATTTAATCATTTCTTCCAGTGTCTTTCCAGGTATAGAAGTTAGACTGACTGATTTATAATTAGCAAGGTCCTCTTTGTTCCCCCAAGTCCCCTCATTCCCTATACATTGGGCGTGGCTGACGTAGTTTGCACTGAGGCAGCTTCCACCAGACATATGCCAGTGAAGTTTCTCTGCACAAGCATTTTTCAGTGGCCTTCTCTGGCTGCTTTAAGGCTACTCTGTACCACTTATGTCAAGCCAGCCCCAACACTGCGCACACACATTCTCAAGGAAAGGAATGGAACCTGGACATATGTTGTCTCTGTATGAGTTCTGTTGTTGGAAAATTTCCATTCATACCCTCATTAGTAACAGATGCTGTAGCTATGGAATGCTGGAACAACCAACGATTAAGGAGATATAATTTTTGCAAGTGTAGATTTGAACACATTTTTTGCAGTGTAAATGCTGAAGAAATTACACAACAGGGTAGGAATTTTTAACAACAAAAAATGACCAATTCCTTCAAATTTAACAGAAGGGTTTTTTTTTCTGTCAGTCACAGAAGAACATACTGGGGAAAAAATGTAATATACATTAATACAATAACTCATCATTTTTAGGCCTTGTTACAAAAAGATGGTACCAGAAAGAAGACAGAACTAGGTCATTCTTCACAATAGTACTACAAAAAGTGACAATGTGGTATGAGCTCACCAGTTCAGAAATAGGGAAAAAAAATAGCGGCTATTTTTACTGCATCTGGTTACATATTCATCTCCTTTATTATTGCAGAAAAATAACATTGGTGACATTTCTGGCATTAATAAGGGATTATAGCATTTTGTAATTTTTTTTCTGTGAAACAACAAACTAAATGATTATTCATAATCACAAGCAATATATTTCAGCAGATTTATACAAGACCAGACTTATACCAGAGAACTAATACAGCAACTGCAATTAACTTTCCTTTGTTCAAAACTGAATAATTGTACTTAGTCAGTGGAAACCAGGCTATATGACAGACCAGACCTTTGAGGAGTATTGAAATTATATGAATACTATGAAATTACATTTGACTAGGTCAAATTCATTTTTTGTATATTGCCAATAGAGTCCATTGACTTCCACCGGGGCTGAAAATAAATTAGTTCCATTATTAATTCTAGCCCCAGCACAAATTCTTGACAGGGCCCGGTGAATAAGTTTGGGTAAAATGAGAATTAAGCCAAACTTCTGTCCATGCTATAAGCTGAAACAAAATACTTAAAAATTGTAAATATTTCCTCTCCATGACTGGAGCTGAAGATCTATCTCTGCTGAAAATGTCCATGAAAAAGATCATTTTCACTGAATTTTTCTGCAGAAAATTTCAACTTTTCAGTGACAACCTCAATATTTTCTGTGTTTGGTATCCAAGCTGTTGATGAAAATTTGACATTTTCCACAGAAAGCAGATACTTCTTGCAAAAAATATGATTTAGTTAAAAACCCAATTTTCCATTAAAAAGTTTTGACAGAAAATTTGTAACCACCCCTTATCCTTGACTTTCCTTGGGAAAAGACGCAAATAATGGTTTTGTTCTAGGGTATCGTCAGTGCCACTTCTCCTCTTAGTAACCTTTACAAGGTTCTTCTCTCCTGTTGCATTACCCGATAACCTGGTTTCTGTGCTAAGTAGCTAAGTACTGCTCTCCAACATTATTTTTTTTCATGCTTTGGGGAACTCCTTGCTCTCTAAGGCGTACAGAACAATCCATTTTTTCCAGTTATAGTGAGGCCTGGCAAGTGAGTTACTCATGCAGAATCAAATAAGACATGACAAAGGAGAACCAGAAATGCAGGTCTTGAGGACAGTTGAAAGGATGAGTTTATTAGTTATCAGAAACAAAGTGGAATAGAATGCATCAGAACAAACAAGAGAATTTGTTCAATAGTTAATCCTGCTGAAAAAAAATATATTGTGAGGAGGTGTTTAGCAGCTGTAAGAAGGGCATACATACACACTGCCAAATCTGCACTTAAGGGCAAAAAAGAGAAGGGAGTCACTGTTCATGAGGTTAATTAAAAGAAGAAATACCCCAGAGGAACAGGGACAAACCAATCAAAGACTGCAGATTAACCAAAACATGGGCTGTTTAAACTTAAGAGATCTTAACTGGAAAAAGGTCAGTTGACTTTGAGAAAACTGATAAAACAAACATGTTTTAATGATCATCAATACAAATGTCAACTTTCAAACCTATGAAAAATGAAGGAATGATGAAAATCGTATGAAAGGACTCATGGACAAAGCCCATTTGAACAAATCCAGGCTGAGTTACTGATGCTTCAGTATAGTTAGTGTACTCTATCCGGATTCAGTTTTAGCAAGGATATAGTATAAGAGAAAAGTCGATAAAACAATCTAAACTTTATTTAATTTGAAGGGACGAGAAATCAGAAACCATTCATTTGGTAGAATAAATAGTACTTCAAAGCTTCAATGTGCTATACAAATGTTATAATTAACCCCATATTACCCTGTGATATAGGTAAGTATTACAAGTATTTATTTATATAGGACCCAAGTAATCAGGGTCCTTTATAGACAAGTGAGGAAGAAGGGTCCCTCCCCAGGAAATCTTACAAAGGTTCTAATCCTCTAAATGCATGTATGTTGATAGAACTTAGTACTCACACAGACCACCCCACATTGACTTCACTGCGTTTTGTAGGGACACAAAAGTCCAACCATGCGCATGCAAGTTGCAGTACTGGGGCTTCATTCAGACATGACATAGCAAGGGATAACAATTAGCCAGAGGTGGGGACCTATGGCATGGAAAAATGAAAGATCACGAGATGCTTATGTTGCATATACATCTTGATAGTTCATTTCATTAATAAAATATGAGCAATATTACTTTCAGTAATATCAATTATTATATCAAAGTAATAAGTAACATCCATATTAAGAAAATCCCAGCATCAGACAGGGATATGGAGACACAGCAATATAAAGTAACTTGCCCAAATCAAGTTCACAGCAGAGCCAATATTAGAACACAAGTGGTCCTATCTTGCAGTCAAGAGCCTTCCCTCAAGTCACACTGTCTTAATTTATAAATGAGTAGAATGGCATGCTTACTGTTAAAGACAGAACGGATGTCAGCTGTAGTCCACATGCACTGTTACTTCAGTTACAGTAATTCAAGAAATATCTCAGCCTTTGTGCTGAGACTTTGTGATGCTAGTCTTGATGTTGGTAAATACCCATAGAGAGTAGGAGCGACACTCACAACTTTTTCCACCTAGACCACTGAACTGTCATCAGAAACATTTCAGTACAATTATTAGTACTACTTTGTAGTTGGAAAGGACTCAAAATCTTTACATACAGAGAAGAAGGCAAAGTCAATATCTCCAAGAGCTTACGTTCCAAGGCCCTTTAATAAGATCCCCACGAACCAACCCCTGTGGCCACGTGGAACCCAACTGACATCAGTGTGCAGCTGGGTTTGTGGAGTCACACCATGCATGAACCAATGGCTGTGGTCCCAGCATGCCCACTTCCTTGCCTCCCACACTCTACCTCATTGTGCCCTATTAAGAGTTAGTAGGGGGTTTTTCCATAGCAAACATAGGAGTGTAGAGAGTGGACAGGCTTCCTGCTGTCTGGCCCACCCCTACCGTGGAAATGCAGTGTTTTAGCTGAATTTGGACTGAGCATAATTTCAAGGTCTCTTCAGGACAATGCCCCACTTCGATTGCTGGCATTCTATAGTGCAATTATATAGCAGACGTTAGTAATCATCTCTAGAACTACTGAATGATTGGGTAAAGAATGAACAGGAGAGACATATTTAACGTTCAAAAATGGCAGATCTATTTATTTTTATTATTGTAATGCCTAGGGTCCTATTGTGTTAGGCAGAGTTTCCCTTTGCTTACCTTGGGAACTTTTTTCTCCAGTACTTTCTGTGCCACATGCCCCTATAGATACTCGAGGAGCAGTGAGCACCACTGCTTTGTTTTCTCTTCCAAAAGAAAGCTTTGGACATTTATAAATTTATCATCATGCGTATTACACATAATCTATGACAAACATGATTTACATTTATTTATAAATATCAATTCGGTACCACTAAAGTCAGTGAGACTTTTGCCTTTGACTACAATAGAAGCATAAATGGAGTTCAAAGCAGAAATTACTGTAGGTGAGCTGTGTGCATTTAAATATTGGTTCTTCCCTGTATTTTAAAACAAGTGCTGCTCAGAGTCATCGAAACAGAACAGGGCTAGGGAGCTGCCAGGATGATCCCACTCTTGCCCACACTCTGATGCTCTGTGCTGACTAAGCTGGACTGTGCTCCCTATTCCCAGCTGGGCCTAATACCTCCCTCGGCCTACAGAGGTCTTCCAATGTATTCTGTGATGCTCCTGCATCACAACTGTCTTTTAGCTGGATGGAACAAGACCTTTATAATTACTCAGCATGGAACAAGCTTTGAGATCTGTCTCAAAATATCTCCTATAAGGTGTGATTAGTCTTCTAAAACACAACTATTCGACCCTATTCCACAGCGACAGGAAGCAAAACTATTCTACAATCAAATGTGAAATGTAAGATGCTTTCTTTATTTCCAAGCATTCTTGAGTAAAATGTGATACAATACATTCTTAGGAAGTAAAACAGTATAGACCAATTCCACAGCTGGATACTTGCTTTAAAAGCTGCTTTGTATATTCTGGTTTGTAGATCAGAATACATGCAATGCCTTGGGATGCCAGTGCCAAAGATTTTGGAACTATGGTCTAGACTGTGACTTGCACTACATGCCAGTTCAGGAAATAAGGGGAAGAAGAACCCCATACCCGCTTATAGCACTACACTTCCTATCCAGACCTGCCTCCATATGTGCTTGGAGCAGGGAGTGGGTAGAGAAAGGTGGGGAATGGGTGAAGCCTTGACTCCATCTCTCCTGTTTGCTGGCCAGCGCAGGGGCTGTTGCATAGGCCAGCAGCAAACTCCTACTTCCTGGAGCAAGGAAGAAGGAGTAGTGGCTGTCTGATTCACAGCACTACCTTGTGCTGCTTCTGGAACAGTGAAACTTATACATTGCTCAAGGCTGTGCCTAAAGTAAAAATTTTGCCCCATGACATTGGCAAAAGTTTAGATATTGGGCTTGTCTGGATATCTTTCATAACACAAGGGTGACTGCGGGAAAGATTAGGGGCCATTATATATGGAGGTTGGACTAGATGATCTAATGGTCCCTTCTGGCTGTAGAAATGTATTACTCATTATCAAAAAGTAGACAGACTAGTCAACGCTTATTCTACATAGTTAGATAACTACTTAGCTGGAATGTTTCTAACCTGCTTTTGGTGAAGATGTTTTACTATCCTCTTTGCAGTGCCCTTTACAGACTGTTCTGTTGAAAAAAAACCCATACAAGCTGTCCCTTCTGCAGTGATCCTAACAAGCCTATTTTTAATTCTATTAAAACACTTGGCTACAATTGCAGTATAAAATATCAATATTATTGATTCAGCTTTTTCCTTTCTCCAGTGTATGGCTTTAATTCAAGGCAATTGGTATAATGAAAACAGGAGAATCTGCCAGATAAGTGATAAAAGAGAAAGCATTTTTTCAAATAATCAAATTAAACGCATAATCAGCATTGTATACAGTCTATACCTCTGTACCAGCGAAGGAAGTTATATTGCTCCATATAGAACTGATGACTGCTTTGACCTAGATGATCTGATTCTTCACTTCAGATCTATGCTGATGTAATTTCATTGATTTCAGTGGGGCTACACCAACATAAAACTGGTGGAATGGAGTTGAGGATTAGGCCCATTGTATCTATCCCTTTAAAAAAAAATCTAATCAGCAACAAACGGTTTCCATCTCCTATCCCTTTGTATATTATTAAGTATTCAGTTTTGGTTCATCAATAGAAACCAATCCTAAATATGTAGTGTGATCTCTACCTCCAGTCAGGATAATGAAATCTGCAAGCAAATGTGTGTATTTTAGATGTTCAAGTGGTCCCAGTTCATTTTAGTATCCAATTCCCTGTCAAAATAAAATCCTGGCCTTTCTGAAATCAATGGGAATTTTGCCATTGACTTCACAGGGCTAGGATTTCACCTGATGAAGTATATGCATAAAAATATATTTCTCTCTCTCTCTGTTCTTTCAGTTCTGCATAGGCTCTACTTTATGTATTCATCGGTAACGGTAAAAACAATGAGGAATCCTTGTGGCACCTTAGAGACTAACAAATATATTTGGGCATAAGTCTTTAAGGTGCTACAAGGATCCCTCGTTGTTTTTGCTGATAGAGACTAACATAGTTATCTCTCTGAAACCTGTCATTGGTAATGATGTATTTGTGAGAGGGCTAGCGTGAAAAAATGGGGGTACTATAGTTTACAATCAAGATGCTGACATTTGGGCCTGATATTCAGAAACTGTGAGCTAAAGTCAATGGGAGCTGCTGCACTTCTGAAAACCAGGCCCTGGTTATCCTCTAAGAGATAATTCCAAACCATGGACTAGTTGCTAACACAGCTCTATCATCTGCACATACGAGTTTCACAATTGAGTTCCACTGTCCCAGCAACATGTAGCTTGACTTTGTGATTATACAAGTTGAAGCAGTCCTTCAGGTAACTTGGGTCAACCCTGAGGCCCACTTTGATGCTGAAGATCAAAACTTTTCATTTGACCAAATATTTACCTAGGAGCCAATGAAGAGGCTGAAACATAGGGGTTACATATTTTGTCTCAGCCTTTGTCACCAAAAATACAGGGGGCTGTGTTCTTGGAGAAAAGGGAAGCTATTTAATGTCAATTTAAGTTGGTCTATTAGCTGTGGACTGTGGGACAATGTTGAAGCTAGCAATGAGACCACATATGGTGAATAGGAATTTTCAGTATAATTGAAATACGCAAATTTCTCTCTCAAATCCTTATGTAATGTTGCAATGTCATCATGTTTTACCCTAATGGTAATTAAAATGCATTGGGGTATAAATTGATTCCTACATATAGAAGATAAATCAACTAGTAAAGTGCTTTTTGATGCTTCTGGATGAAAGGTGCTATATAAATGTAAGATCATCATCATTAATGTACTTAAGAATAATTTGCCACTTCATTTTATCAGCAAGTGAAGTTTTTTCAGACTTACAAGCCCAGTGAATCTGGTGAATTTTATTTTCTTTTAGAAGGTGATTGTTCAAAGGTTCTCTCAGTTCTACAACTGATCTTATAAATGGTAACACAAAATGTATGCTGTTCCTTCATGTGTTAAAGTTTCAAAATTTAAGCCTCCCAGTGCATCTAATTCCAAGCAGAGCACCTTAGCACCTGACATTATATGAATTTACAGAGATAAGCACACAATTATATTATTTATGTACCGTAGGCAAAATGACATGGTGGTATAAATTGGCACAGCTTAGTTGAAGCCAAGGGGGCTGTATTAATTTACTTCATTAGAAAATTTGGCTCAGTATATATTGTCTAGTTGTGCTTATAGTTAAGGGCCAGATTTTCTAAGGTATTTAGATGCCTGAATATGCAGTCACCGAGACCGAGATTCTCAGAGGCACGAACTCTCATTGATTTCAATAGGAATTAAGTGCCTAAATACTTTTGAGGATCTGGGCCCTGGTGAGATTTCCAAAAGCATCTAAATGGGTTAGGTACCCAACTCTTGAAAATCGTACTAGGTGCGCTACCTACATCATTAGGTGCTTAAATACCTTTGAAAATCTGGCTTTTAATGTCTATCTGCATAGGATATAAATCTAATGGACCATCATCTGAAGCAGTGAAAGCATGCTTGACTTGTGTGCATAACCAGACTCCATCCTTTTCCCTAGGTGCTACAGAAAAACTGACAAGGACCAGCTTCAAAAGCCTTGGGGACATCATGAGTACAGGAACACTCTGACCAGTGCTGTTGAACTGCTACCCAATATAGAGTTTGCATGACTGATTATTTTTTGAACGGATGTAACTTATCCAAATTGACCTAAATAAATATATTCAAAAAGGGCTAAGGTTTGGTTTTCTTCATTTTAAATTATGAGCAAGTTTGTCCATTCCTAATCCTGGGTGACATGTTTCGAAATAGGATATGGACAGTGATAAATTGGATTTAGAGATCTTAAAAATGAGCTATAAAGACACACAATTGGGAGCAAAAAGATAATTTGAAAGGAAAAAAAGAGAAGAGCTAAATTAATATTCCTTTCCTAAAGAGAAAACTATCTTGATTGTTTAATCATGGATGTTTGTTTCCTACCTTTCCATTGTGTCCCTATAATCAGATCAGAGAATTCTAGTTAATATCTGTATTTAGGATATTTGAACTAATAATTCAGAATTGAGAGATCTGTTTTGATCTGTCTGCATCTCTGAAGTCTGACAGTCACTTAGAAAGTCAGTGTATTTATACCTGCTTTGTGTCATATCTGTACACAGAGTTAGAATCACTTAGGTAATAATTTAATGCATCTGATCTATCTTTGACAGGGCAGCTCAAATGAGTTAACTGAGCTGGTTTTTGGGCCAAGCCATGACAATCCTTATAAATCCCTAGTTATCAAAAAGGCCTATAAAGCCACTTCACATTCTCTGAGCAGAACACCCCATGCTAGAGAACAATATACGTACCACATACAGCACATACTGTGTCTGCATCTTTTAAAAGAAAGTCCTAAACTCTCAGATGTTATAGTAAGGAAGCACCTCTTGGTTCCATCTAATCTTGCTTTCAGTGCCTTCAGTGATACCAATGCTACAGCCAGGACCCCCATTGTGCTGGCTTCAGTAGATGGGATTCACAAAAGGGGTTTAGGTGCCCAAGTCCAACTTCAGGCACCACTAATCTTCTTCACTGTACCTCCCCAGCTGCTGTTTAACCCTGTAAGCACTTAAAGTCCCTAGGCACCTAAGTTTCAAGTGTAAAAGTCCACAAGGTGCCTAAATTTCTACAGGTGCAGTGTGCATAGCTACCTCAGTCCTGACACTGCCCAGCAGCTTGGTGCTTAACTCATGCCCAAGACCCAATAGGATTCACAAATTAGGTGTTTCCCCACCTCTCTTGCTTTCAGTGCTCAATCTGGGAGACAGGCCCTGAGCACACCTAAACTCCCAAAGGGAAGGGTGGTCACTCCCTTGTCACCTTAGATCCAGTTATTGGCCCACTCACCCATGATGGGAAAGATCTATATTCAAATTCCCGCTCCATCTCATGACTTGAGCATGGCTTTCCCATCTCCAGAATAGTGCCCTAACCACTGGGGTGGGACTCTCACAAACTCTCCTGCAGGAACTGTTCCACTGTGTATAAATAATTAAATATTTACTGAAGCAGGGAAACCAGAACCTGTGTCTTCATCTCACAGGTGGGTACCCTAACTACTGGGCAATAGAGTTTGTCTCATTCTCTCTTTCTGACCCAATACATATTTATTTTTTTATCCACAGTGGAACAGCTCCGACAGGAGAGTGGGAGAGAGACCCAAGTTCAAGACCCTACCCCACGTCAGGCAGAGCAGGATTTGAAGTCAGGTCGCCTACATGCTGGAGGAGTGTCCTAACCACTCAGCCAAAGATTTAGGGGGACAGCATCTGCATCATGACGTCTGCTTTTCTTGAAAATGAACTCCAGAAGAGGATTCATGGTTTTGGTTACATCTCTCTCTCTCATTATTCCTTAGAGCCTAGCCTAGAGATTCAGGATATTTTTAAAATCCCTTTCTTAGATGCCTAACTCTCCCCATGCATTCTATGGGGACTTTCGGCACTTAACTCACGGCTGCAAATTCCAGTAGGTGGCAGGGCGCCTAAAAGTTAGGCATTGCAATGCTGACTGCTGCAATGTCTAAGTTCCCCTTGTGAATCCCACCCCTTGTGTTCTGACATGAGGACTCCAAGCAGATGGCCACACTGGCTAACAATTGCCAAAATGTCAAAAAGCAGAAAACACTGACACAATATGAAGAACCTGTGATATTTGCATTATAAGTGTTTGAGATACTGGAGTCACTATGCAGCAAAGCACTTTAAACATGCGAACAGTTCCATTTCTTCAAATCAGGAACGATCATTTAGGGCCCAAACTATATGAAAGTTAAGTATGTACTTATATGCTTTGTTGGCTTGGGGCCTAATCTTCCTCACAATTTCTGAGAAATGACAATTTTCATGACTGATAAACAGGAATTCTTTGATGCTGTCAGCCTTATTTTACTTCATTTGATGATTTATAACTACTTCATGAACTGATCATTTTATTACTTTAAATTAAAATCAGTGCAGCTGTAACACAATTGAAAAGATGAGGATTTATAATCAGAATTTTCACTTGTGGCCCTACTAAAAGTATTCTTAAAAATCAGAATTTATCGTTAGATTATGGGGAGGAAGTAACAATGTTTTTCACTGCCAATCATGATGTATTGTTGTTTGAAAGAAGCATGTTGCCATCGATTAGATGAATCAAAATGCTATTTGAATGTTAGAGCTCAGTCACTCATGGACCAAGATGATGTGTTGTGGAAATAATGGATATAATAGCTCCCCGCCCCCACAAAAAAGCATTTCCTTGACTTTAGTTAATCTTCATTGAACCTTTGACAACAGTTGGATTATAGCATTTGATTTATTTGATACACACACACATAGCATAATTTTATATTGTCATAAGCTCAATAATAGTAGTTCCATGCATGAAGTCACAGAAGGGTCTGATCCAATACTCAGTTAATGGGAGTCTTTCAGTCTTTGGATCAGGCCCCAAACATCAAGTGTTTCAGGACTGGGGCTTTAGACTGCCGACTCTTTATGGCACTGACTGTGCCTTCCCAGATTTGTCAGAACTACATTATGCAGAACTATTATACTTCAAATAATCAGTAATAATCAAAGAATCATAGAACTGGAAAGGACTGCGTGAGATCATCTAGTCCAGTCCCCTGCACTCATGGCAGGACTAATTATCTAGACTGTGCCCGACAGGTGTTTGTCTAATTCTGATCTTTAAAATCTTCAGTGATGGAGATTCCATAACCTCCCTAGGTTTAACCACCCTGACAGTTAGGAAATTTTTCCTAATGGCCACCCTAAACCTCCCTTGCTGCAATTTAAGTGCATTGCTTCTTGCCCTGCCCTTGGAGGTTAAGAAAAACAATGTTTCTTCCTCCTCCTTGTAACAACCTTTTGCCTTCTTGAAAACTGTTATGTTCCCTCTCAGGGCTGGTCTTCACTGCGGGGGGTGGAGGGGATCGACTGCAGATACACAACTTCAGCTACGTGAATCACGTAGCTGAAGTCTGCGTATCTGCAGCCGATTTACCTGCCATCCTCATGGCGGCGGCAGTCGGCGGCGTGCTCCCCTGTCGACTCCAGCTTACGCCTCTGGTCAAGCTGGAGTTATGGAGTCGACGGGGGCAGCGCTGGAGATCGATTTATCACGTCTTTAGAAGACTTGAGAAATCGATTGCTAAAAGATTCACAGCTACCCGCGGTAGTGAAGACATACCCATAGTCTTCTCTGTTCCAGACTAAACAAATCCATTTTTTTAAATCTTCCCTCATAAGTCATGTTTTCTAGACCGGGGTGAGCAAACTTTTCAAGGGCTGAGTTTCCAAAATTGTATGGAGGACCAGTTAGGGGAAGCTGTGTCTTCCCAAACAGCCAGGCATGGCATGGTCCCTGTCCCCAATCTGACCCTCCCTGCTTCTCACCCCCGGACATCCCCCTCAGGACTTCTGCCCCATCCAAACCCTCTTCTCCTTCCTGATTGGCCCCCCAGGACCTCTGCCCCATCTGCCCCATCGACCCCCATGCTCTCTGTCCCCTGACTACCTCATCCAACTCCTCTCCTTCCTGACTGTCCTCCAGGGACCCTTGCCCCATCCAATCACCCCTTTTCTCGGTCCTCTGACTGCTCCCTGCCAGCCTATCCAACCCCTCCTCTCATTCCTGACTGTTTCCTGGGACTCCTGCCCCCATTCAACCTGACTCCTATCCACACCCCCTGAACTCCCCTGCCCTCTAGCCAACCTCCCTTCCCTCCCCACCAGCCCCCTGCCCCCTTACTGTGCTGCCTGGAGCACCAGTGGCTGGCGGCATGGCTGTACCAGGACAGGCAGCCGCGCACCATGCATCACAGAGCACCAGGTCAGGCTGTGGCTCTGCAGCTGTGCTGCCCTGGGATCTCGCAGCCCAGAGCATTGCGTCGGTAACACAGTGAGGCTGCGGAGGAGGGGGAACAGCTGGGGAGGAGCCGGGGGTCCCGGGGGCTGAATGTGGCCTGTGGGCCATAGTTTGCCACCCCTGTTCTAGACCTTTAGTCATTTTTTTTGTTCTTCTCTGGACTCTCTCCAATTTGTACAAATCCTTCCTGAAATGTGGTGCCTGTTTAATCTGAGTGGAGTAGAGTGGAAGAATTACTTCTTGTGTCTTGCTTACAGCACTTCTGCTAATAGATCCTAGAAGGTTGTTTGGGTTTTTTTGCAACAATGTTACACTGTTGACTCATATTTAGCTTGTGATCCGCTATGACCCCCAGATCCCTTTCTGCAGTATGCTTCCTAGGCTGTCATTTTCCATTTTGTATGTGTGCAACCGATTGTTCCTTCCTAAATGGAGTACTTTGCGTTTGTCCTCATTGAATTTCATCCTATTTACTTCACACCATTTCTCTGGTTTGTCCAGATCATTTTGAATTTTAATCCTATCCTCCAAAGCACTTGTAACTCCTCCCAGCTTGGTATCGTCTGCAAACTTGAGAAGTGTACTCTGTATCTTATTAGCTAATTCATTAATGAAGATATTGAAGAGAACCGGACCCAGAACTGATCCCTGCGGGACCTCCACTCGTTATGCCCTTTCAGCATAACTGTGAACCACTGATAACTACTCTCTGGGAATGATTTTCCAACCAGTTTGGCACCCACCTTATAGTAGCTTCATCTAGGTTGCATTTCCTTAGTTTATTTATGAGAAGATCATGCAAGACAACATCAAAAGCTTTACTAAAGTCAAGATATACCACATCTACTGCCCTCCCCCCGCCCCCGCCAATGCTTGTTACCCTGTCAAAGAAAGCCATCAGGTTGGTTTGACACATTTTGTTTTTGATAAATCCATGATGACTGTTACTGATCACCTTATCTTCTAGATGTTTTAAAATTATTTGCTCTATTATTTTTCTGGGTACAGAAGTTAAGCTGACTTGTCTGTAATTCTCTGTTTCATAATTAGTAACAGATCTACTATATTAAATACTTAACAACTGTCTTTAGGTGTCTAACAAAATACCCGTTGGCCCACATCCTCAGCTGGAGTAAATTGGCTTAGCTTGGATTTTATGCTTCTCTTGCTAATTTCCAATTTATAGAATTCATACTGTAGAGTGAAACCAGGAATTACTACTGCCCTTGTTGAATATGCGTACTTGAATCATATGGTATTTGCAGATATTTGCATATGGACATCAAAACAGCACAAATACTGGCTGTTTTCTTCTGCATTAAAGTACAGCATGGCCTTGGCAACACTGATTTATTCTGGAGAAAAATATGTAGGATGTGATATTTACAAAATTCTTTTAGGAAAGTGATGAGGTAGTTATTAGGGGTGAAGTGCTAGCCCAACTGAAGTCGATGGCAAAATTTCCAATGACTTTACAGGGCCAGATTTCACTCTAAGAGGACAGGATTTTTGCAATATTTTGTTATCTACAAAGCTCTACTTCTTGCATATGTGCAGAATTTCACTCGTTTGATCTACAATGCAGTTTTATAAAACAACCCCAATCAGTTGATTAGCAACAGCCATAAAGAAATTCCTAACCTTTCATTCACTTTATAACTTTGCTATTTATTGTTAAGTTTGCTTCATTGGTTTTATGGTGCAACCATTTCAACTTTCAAATGTGGCGAGGTTTTTTTTCCAATTTAATCTTTGGTGCAAAGGAAAATTCTGTGCTATGCAAGTCTTTTTAATAAACAAATAAATAAAATAAATAAATATGTGTTCATAGTAAAGGAATGCTAATATCCTCCAATATTAGCTTATTGTATTTATAAGATGCTTCCTTTTCTTGGTAAAAAATGATGCTTACCTCTGCTCAGGTGAACTATTCTTTGGGAAAGACTGAAGTCACAACCAACAGGCAGCCAAAGGATTATATATACACATATACACACACATATATATATACACACATACCAGAAGTGTAAATGGGCCGGTATGGCAAACAGTAAGAAGTGGCTGCTAGTACTGGCCCATACACAGCTGACTTTAAAACACTTTAACATCACTGTCCCTTTCCCCACCCACCAAGCTGCTCACTGGGGGGCAGGGGGAGGTGGGGGGAAATGGGCAGCTGCTCTGAAGCCTGGTGATTTAAAAGGGCCCAGGGCTCCCACCTGCCATTTCTGAGGGGGCCCACAGCCAGGCCCCCATACCGATAAGTCCTTTATATTACTTTCATCCCTGATACACACACACACAACAATGGTTCAGCAAAACAACCAACAAATGTGCTGTTCTAATCAAAATAATTCAAATGACCACAGCTTCCAAAAGAGTCATTATTTTTGTAAAACAAGAATACAATGCTTTGATGTTATTTGCCTGCAAATGTTCCTGGCAATTGCTAAACATACTGCAGTCAGATCTCCAGTTGATGTAAATGAGCCAGTCTTCATTTAATTCCATAGAACGATGTTGATTCACACCAGCTGAGGATCTTGTGACTGACTGGGATCATCTCATTGCCAAGCTTCTTTGGTATGTAGAAGTATTTTTGTGAGCATTGCAAGGGACCCAATACACAGTGCTAAGGCAAATCTGTAACTAGGGAAGGATGGCTTTGTACAAGCTAATAAGAAAGAGCTGTTAGATTATTTTACTTTCCTGATCTCATGTCAGACATAAGATATCAGTCAGATATGGATTAGTCAGTATCAGAGGAGCCTAAGTAGAGGTAAAATTATGTTTTTACCATAATGATGATTGACTAGAAATATCAAGATATTGAAACTAATGTCCCACATGGACAGGGCCTCTATCTAGAGAAAGTTGAGGCTCAAATCGCTGTTGATAAATACCAACATGTTAGTCAGTGAGATAGCTGGCAGAACACAATGTGAATGGTTCATTCTGGTTGCGTATGGCAGATTCCCAGCATGTGTTGATCATGCTGAGGGCAGGACAGGAATATGCCCATCTCTATGCTGCTGAGAGCAGCAGAGACCTCTGAAACAGGAGGAGTCCATCACAGCATGAACATCCCAGCTATAGCAGCTCATGCTGCCTTTGTGTCTCTGACTTAAAGTAATAACCAACAGGTGCTTGAGCTGAATAAACCTGCAGGTTGTTGGCATGGAAAGTACACTGCTCTGGGTATTAACATGTGTGGAAGTGTGGTTGTGGCAGGAATATATCGATTTCCTACCCAACTGTAACCTGTTTTCCTCCTGACCCATGAAAACCTGTTTTCCTCTAGACCTGGTATTCCAGAGTAGACCGCTGTAGCTTTTTGACTGGTATCTTTTTTCAACAACAACAACAAAATGCTGGCTCAAGTTGATGAACATTTTGTGAATTTGTGTCACGTGAAAAAAATATTAAGAAAAAGTATTTCATCAACATTTTTTAAACAAAATATTTTGTTTTTTTATTCAAAATGACTTGCAAAAATCAAAAATCAACCATTTCATCCAACTCAAAACAATTCCCTTCAGCCTCCAACTTTTTAGTTTGCCAAAATGTTTTTGAAAACCTTTTGTTTGAGATTCACTAATATATACATATATTTTTCTGACACTGACAGAGAACTGAAGAAACAGTTATTCACCCATTTCTGTTCCAAAGATACTCCTGTCTCCCAAGACTCAGCCATAGGAACATAAGAATACGCTCCCAAATACACAGCTCTCTTTAAGATACAGTGGTCACCAGTAAAAACAAACAAACATGTCAATATTTACAGAAATACAAAAGGTTGTTCAAAGTACCACAATTTCTCCTTATACTTAGGAGATACACATGGTACCAGTTGGCAATAGTGGTCTTCTTAATGACTACTACTGTATATAAGACACATATACAGTGTGCAAAAATGTACAGAATTTAAGCAAAATATAATTAAAATATTCTGCACCTGAAGAATAAAGTAGATATGATTGGAAATAATCAATTTTTTATTGTGGATCCCTAGGGCAGGCTCTAGCTCCCACCACATCCCCCATGCACTGCTTTAGCGGTGTATAGGGCAGTACTGGCTGTTGATCTAGCCTGAGTGCTGGAGCAATAGCCAGCATAGGGGGACATGCAGAGGTGAGGCTAGGAAGGCTCCTTTAACAAGATAACAAAAAGTACGGAAAAGATGCTTAATGTGGTACATACAGCAGGGATAGTTCTTGCATTTTAAAAAACGTGACAAGCATAAGTGACTGCTATTTTTATTTGTTTATTTGTCTGGTGCTGGTGAAGCTTTGAAACTATTTATAAACTGTGTTCATATTTTCTGTATTAAAAACATCAAGTTCAATATAAAAACCACCTGCGCCCTCTAAATTATTGTCTGTTGTTTATGTCATTTCATTACCCATCCTTTTGGATTATTTCACCATATTCTCGATTTCTTCATGGGAAAATACCATCTTTCTCCTCCTGATTTGATTTCATGTCTAGCCGGATCTCATACATTTGTGTGTCAAAGAGGTTCCAGTACTGTGATGTCTCCTTTCAACACTTTTGAATATAATACTAAAAATACCCCAAAAAACCATTGTTGATATTTCCCTAATAGAAAAATGTAAGCTGTATATATGGGCCAGAACTAGAACATCGGGTCCCAACTCCACTATACTTTAAAGACATTGGGATCCAGATCCACATTTGGATCACAATTTCCTGGCTTACCCTGATTGCTATAACAAAGTTGTCTCTCTATTCCTGCCCTTTTACTCATTTAAGTTTCTCAAGAGGAAATATACATTGTAACTACACACCTGAGATCAAAATCATGTAAGCCTCAGGAAGGTTATCGCTGTGCCTGTAAATTTGCTGAATTTAGGGATAATTTTGAGTCTGTGGAAGAAAGATCCAAAATGCTTAGTAACTGACAATAAACATTGTCTTTTGTACTGTACTAGAGCTGCTCAGTGCTGTGGTATGCCAGACCTCTAAGGGGACACTGTATCCAGGTATACTGCAAATCAGTGGCATATGTTGAAAGTGCTTCAGATGCAATGCCCAACAGGCACTAGCCTTA
This sequence comes from Dermatemys mawii, assembly GCA_007922305.1. Taxonomy (NCBI): domain Eukaryota; kingdom Metazoa; phylum Chordata; order Testudines; family Dermatemydidae; genus Dermatemys; species Dermatemys mawii. The sequence continues at coordinate 25,962,985 of ML677326.1, forward strand.
GTTGGTCCCTCAGACACCTAGCTAGAGCGACAGGATATTTTATTAAGGAAGGTAGGAAGGGGAAAGGTTGTGAATGCCCTATGTCTAGTGGCTTATCTTATTCAGGGTAAAACACTTCTCCTGGGGACAGTTCAATAGAGGATTCAGGTTCCAAGTGCTTGGGATGCTCTCTGAAATCCAGTCCTCTATTAAAGAAAAGCAGGAAAGCTGCAGGGTTCCAGGCCCGGATCAGGGGGTCCCTAGGCATGGTCTCCCTGCTGCATAGCTCCTGAGAGTGGCTATTCCAGACTCAGTGACAGCTGTGCTAGAAAGTCCCTTGTATATAATTACCCTTACAAAGACACATCCCTCGTCTTGTGTCCTGCACCAGTCAGAGCACACTGCCCACTTCCCAGACTAAAGCCCAGTGTTAGGAACCTTTGTCTGAAATACTCATCTTCAGGCTCCTGTTCCTTTAAGAGTTTGAACTAGCTGCTGGCTCTATGGCCCAGAGAGTTCCCATCAACTGGCCCTCTCTGTTCTAGCTCTGCTGCCTCCTAGAAGTTCTTCGTAGACCAATGCCCAGATGCAAAGTCAGCCAATCACAGCCTGTTTCTCATGTCATTCTTCTGTTTCCACTCCCTTACTCAGCCTCCTGCTGGGCATGCAACTCTTCTTTGCAATCTGTTTCCATGCTTTGCTCCCAACATGTCATACAGCCAAGACTATTTTGTTCCCAACTTGCCAGGCAGCTACTTAAGCATCTCTCAAGCTTCTCTGTTATACTCTCCTCTCAGCTCACCATGTAACTTTTCCAGTTTCCCTGGTCAGTTATCAGTTTGCCATGATGTTCCTAGATTACACGTCATACCAACAAGCTCTTCCCACCATACATAACATAGAAGTGTCCACCAGAAGATCCATCATCATCAAATCTGCTTTATGTACCCAGCTTTTCTGCCATTCTGAACAAACCAAAAATCTATCATCTTGAATTTAGAGTAAGGTTATAAAGTTCTGTAACGCTTATTGAATTACTCACATTTATGCATGTCAAGTCTTATTTTCTCTCACACATCAGATATAATAAAAACCAACCACTAAAAAACAAACAAAACAAACCCTAAGCTGGCTATTTTGAGTCCTGTGCTTAGACTCATAAAACTTTTCCTGATTCCTAGAAAACCCATGCTCCATTTCTTTTCAGCCAAAAACTTCTTTGTAAGTGAATCCATTTGTCTTCTGAACACTTAACTACTTAGGGTGGGATTTTCATTGCCCTCAGCTTTGGGCCTAACTCTGCTACCATTGTAGCAGTAGATCATTGCTGAGAGCCTTTGAAAATCCCACCTTAACTTCTAGTAGTAGTGTCAGGGAACAAGTAAATGGTTGATTACACCGGTCTACAATTTTTTAGAAGTCATCTGCTTCAGAGATAAAGTGTGATATTTATTATGTATTTTGATGTGCTGAATTCAAATATGACAACTAAAACAACTGATTGGCTACTGTTTCTAAGATATTTAAGTTTTTACATTTTATGTCTATGTATATTGTGTAGATAGTAGAGTTTTAATCATAAATTGTAAACCTAGGTCTTTTCATGTGTTTATGGTTGCTTTACATGATAATATTTCACCTGTCCTGTTTATGTAACACTTTAAAAATCAGCAAAAGGGTTATATAAATAAAATGTATTATGAAACAAAAGGCAAAAAACTATTATGTACATAGTTTAGTCCTATTCAGTGTCTACTCGGCGCTTCTTGGCTTG